>VXAU01000714.1:16225-26775 GCA_013399695.1 Formicarius rufipectus
TCTGCTGGCACCGGGAGGAGCTGCGGGACGGGGCGGTGGTGCGGGGATGACACGAGGGGTGCTGGGCAGCGCTGGGCCGTGCTGGGTTGCGCTGGGGTGCGCAGAGGGGTTCGCAGGGGCGTACTGGGCTATGCAGAGGGTGCAGGGAGCTTCTGGGGTGCGCTGGGGTGTACAAGGGTGCTGAAGTGTGTGCAGGGGTTACTGGGGTACGCTGGGAGGCACTGAGCTGTTTAGGAGTGTGCAGGGGGTTCTGGGGTGTGCAGAGGTGTGCGGGGGGTGCTGGGTTGTGCAGGAGGTTCTGGGTTGTGCAGGGGGTTCTGGTGTGTGCACAGGATTCTGGAGTGTGCAGGGGATTCTGGGGTGTGCAGAGGTGTGCGGGGGGTGCTGGGTTGTGCAGGAGGTTCTGGGTTGTGCAGGGGGTTCTGGTGTGTGCACAGGATTCTGGAGTGTGCAGGGGATTCTGGGGTGTGCAGAGGTGTGCGAAGGGTGCTGGGGTGTGCAGGGGGTGCTGGGTTGTGGCGGAGGCTCTGGCGTGTGCTGGGTGTTCTGGGTGCGCAGGGAGGGTGCTGGGGTGTACTGAGGTGCACAGATGCCGCCGCCTGAAAGGCTGATCCCTGCCTGCATCCTGCCTGCGCTGCTCCCCGCGGCCCGGTAGCCCCATAGCTCTATAGCCGGGCGGACAGGTCCCGGTGCCGGTGCCAGTGCCGGTGCCACAGAGCCCGGCTCATGGTCGGAGCCGCCGCATCGCCGGGGCGGGCGCTGAGCCGGTACCTGCGTTCCGGGCGGGGAGGGGAGGAGAAGAGCGTGAGCCCGTGTGAAAGCTGTGCCCGCCCGCGTGAAAGCTGTGCCCGCCCGTGTGCTCTCCTGTCGTGACCAGTTCTGACGGCACCGTGGCTGCTCCACACGCGCAGGGTACCGGGAGGGTCCTGCTGGCACCCCGCGGCAGATGCAGCCCCGGCATTGCCGGGGGTACACGAGACTCAGCGGTGCAGCCCCTGCTCTGCCTGACCCCGAGGTGCACGGCAGGAGGGTGAAAGCCCTGGCCGTGGCGTGTGGGAGCCGTGCAGGGCTCCTTCCCGAGTCCTTCCCCTTTCCCCCAGCAGGCTCACTCCAAGCCCCTGGCCCTGGGATGCTGGTCTACACTGCCCCAGCTGCACGGAGATAGGTCAGACACTGCCAGTCCTGTGCAATGGTCCTCAGTTTTGAAAGCCCCACGAGCCAAGGCTCTTTGGAATCTGCTGCTGGAAAGATGCCCCCTGCCCCAGTGACAACATCCTGGGGACAGGGTGTGTGGAGCTGCTCAGGGTGAGGGATGTAGGGGCCACAGGCCAGCCCAGCCTGGTCCTGCATGGCCAGACCCACTACAGAGCCAGGAAGGCACCTCTCTCCAGGGTCTGCTGAGTCCCCAGAGCCAGGACACCACCTGATACCGCACAGACAAGACTCTGTCCCCTGGGGGAGGTCAGGGGGGCAGCATCTGGGTGTTCAGTCACCCCATGGGATGTCCAGGCTGGAGGACATGAGACCCCACACCTGCAAAATCCCACTGGGGTGCACCCACCCAGAACCCCCAGCACCTGCGGGTGCTCCCCCCGTGCCACCCACCTCATGCCCCCACCGTCCCATGAGTCACAGGACGCGTTCCTGGGGCAGGAGGGGACATGTGTGCTGCAGGGAAGGGCCAGCTGCGTCATCCCCTCGCTCCCATGCCCGCGGCTGGGGCAGCCCAGCTCCAAGCTGAAACTTGTCTGACAGTAATTACAGGGGAGATCAGGACTTCAGAGGATTTACATTCCTCTTGTGCCACACCTGGGAAAGAACTTTCACCATCAGCCAGTTTGTGAGAAATTACTTTCCACCCCCGTGGCCCAGCCACAGCCTTGCCCAGGGAGTCCAGTGGTCTCAGGGGCTGGGGGGCTCCCTGTTTGGCTTTGTCCCAAATGCTGCAGAGCTCTGATCCCTCTCCTGCTGTCCCAGGAGCTTCCACAGGTTCTGGGGCACTGGTGCCTTCATTCCCTATGCAGGGTCAGCATGGCTGGGGTCTGACCGCTCTTCCCCAGGGGTCAGAGTGGGTGGTTGTGGTGACTGGAAACTGGGAAGTTTGCACCAGTATCCCCAGGAGATTTGAGCTTCATGAGCAGCCAATCAGGCTCTTCAACAGGAGCCTTGTCAGGCCCTTCACCTTTGCCTCGGGCCGGGGGGGACAGCTCCCCAGTGACTCGGGGGACACATGGGACTCCCTGGGTAAGGGGTTGTGTCTGCTCAGAGTACTCAAATCACCCAGTCTGCCTGGCAGCCTTACCGAATTACAGACAGGGATGGACCCGCTGAGCCCCTCGGGCACATCCCATCCCTCCTGGGCACCAAGCCATTGGGAAAGGACCCGAGTCCCTCCTGTTCCTCTGCCTTTCCCTGTCACCCATGAACATGGAGACATGCAGGCAGCTGGTTCCTGAACCAGCTTTGCCAGAGCCACCTGTCTCCTCCTTCAGTGCTTCCCACCCTGTGCCGGTGACCCGGCGTTGAGCCCACTGTGGGATCACCGGGAACTGCCCTGGCTGGAGTGCGTGGCAGCCACCACACTGAGAAGCTGTGCCAGGGATGAAAGCACTGACCCCAGCACAGGTCTGTGCCCAGCACCATCTGTGGGTCACCAGCAGCACCAGGGACATGGGTCACCCTCACCAGGCCAGCGCAGCATATGGCACAGCGCTGGCACTGCCAGCCGGGCAGCAGCTCCATCGTGTCCTGGACTCCGCACACGGGGTGTCAGTCCCACGGCTGGGTGTGCCCCACCTGCATCCCCTCCCTGTGTCCCCCTGCTGGGACCTCCAGGACCAACCCCACGGGGGTTTGGAGCATCGGCTCCGCGGGGTCCTGCATCCCAGTGGGGGGATCAGGGGCGATTTTGGCCTCCAGCACCTCCCAGGAGCCGGTGGGAACAGGCAGCGTCAGCACAGTCCAAGGTGTTTTGCAAGCAGAAGGGAGCGGGCGGCTTCCTTATTTGGCACTGCGGCGGTGGGGCGGCACACCTGGCTGGCGGCACACCTGGCTGGCGGCACACCTGGCTGGCGGCACACCTGGCTGGCGGCACACCTGGCTGGCGGCATGCCCGGCTGGCAGCGCCCTCGAGGGTGGCGGAGCTGACGCGGAGATGGGAACGCGGGCAGGACCCGCCTCGCTAATCACAGCCCGGCGCTGGGTGTGGGGACAAGCCGGGGCAGGGACGCGGTCCTGCCAGCCGAAACAACGCCGGTGACACACCTGTAGCTCAGCCCAGAGCCCCCAGCCCCGGGGGTCTCCTGTCCTGGGCACTGCGTGCTGGAGGTGCTGGGCAGCCCCTGTCCCCTGTGTTGTGTTTGCTCCCGGCAAGGCTGAGGGGCTCAGAAAGAGCCCTCGAGCAGGGAAGGCTGTGGCAAGGTGGTTATTGCTACCCCTGTTCAGGAGCAAAGGAAAAAAAGAAATCCAGCTGGAGCAAGGGGGCAACTGGGGGACCCTGGAGCTGGGCAGTGTCTCCACACACCTCCAGCCTCAGCCCCGCGGGGTTTCAACCAAACCTGATCCCAGACTAGCGAGAACCTGCTGTGGGGCTGGGGGACTGTGGCCTCAGGGCCAATATCAGCCCTGGCACCCTGGGCTTCCCTGTGCCCCCCAGTCCCTCTCGATCTACCAGCCCTTCCTGCCCTGAGCCAGACCAGCTGCTGTGGCTCTGTCTCTGGTGAGTGCAGGGCTGAGGGCTGTGGCACAAGTGCAGAAAAACCTGCAGTGGAACCACATGCTGAAAGTCAACAGCTCCATCTTGACCTGGTTTTCCCAGGAAACCCCAAGCCCGGGAAGGAGCATGTTGGCTGCTGGGAAGGCCAAGCACATGGTGCCTGAACAGTGTCATTACAGCAATGCCTGTGTTCCTGACATCTCATAACCAAAAGAAGGGGCTGTGGCTGAGCTGTTTTCTGGCTGGACCCCCAAGGCAGTACCCGCTGAGGTTTCCTATCCCCCTGCCAGGCCAGCACACACTGGATGGAGTGAATAAGAGGTCCAGGCAGCTCCAGGATAAGTTGAACGTACTCCTCCTGCACCCCTGAGGTACCAGGGGAGCCCCGGGAGTGAGAGCAGGCACAGGGGGACAGGCAGCTGCACAACATGGCACCAAACACGAGCGGTGGCAGAGAAGGACCTCGGGCATCCCAGGAGCTGCTGTCCCCACAAGCATCCCTCTGCCACTGCAACCTGTGCCTTTCCCTGGGCCAGCCTGTCTCTGTGCCCCAGAGTGTGGCCATCCCAGATCCCAGCCCCAGCTCCCAGCCTGGCAGGGTGGGTGCCACAGCCGAGTGTTTTGTAAGAGGCAAATCCCTGCAGCGCCAGCATCCTGCTGGGACAGGCGGGCTGGGCGCTGCCAGCTCGGGAAGGGGTGCTGGCCCATGGCCAGCGTTTGGCCCTCGGGGAGTTGGCGTGGGCAGGGATGAGTGTGCCGAGGCTGCAGGGCAGGGAAGGGGCCGGGCTGTGGCTGGAGCTGCGTGGGGATGCGCTCACACCCCGCCAGGGTTTTGCCTTGTAAGTGAAATAGGAACTGGAGCAAGGCAGGTGCTGACCAAGGTGTTCAGCCTGACCTGCCCCTTCTCTCCGCTCGAGTCAGCAGAGCAGGGAGAGCTCTGCCCTGTGCTTGTCATTTCTGCTGCTGTTACACCAAAAATATCCTGTCCTTTACCCCCCAGGTCAGTAAGAGGTGGATTCAGCCTGGTGCCCGCTCCCTTTCACACCAGGGCAGGGTTGGATGCCTGAGCTGTTTGGCAGCTGGGCTGGAACCTCCCTCAGTGGGAGAGAGCAGTAGGGTAACCCTGACCTGGGCTGAGGGGCACGTGGCAGTGCAAAGTGGGCACCAATGCTCCAGGGAGGGCAGGGGCTACTCCTCCTGTGGGCAGGAGCTGCTGCTCTCATGAGCCCTCAAACACGGAGAGCTGCTCAGCAAGGCTCATCCCCTCTGCTTTTGCTGTGCCATGGCAGAGGACTCTGCTGTGATCCCAGTGGTGCCAGGCAGACCAGCAGCACCTGGGAGGAGAGTCTCACAGCACTTCCTGGTGCGTTCAGGGTATCCCCACACTTGGGCACACAGCATGGCTGGAAGGGGCCCAGATGAGCCCATCCTGTGTCCACAGACGTCACCAGTGCTGGAGCTGGTTGTGAGCTGGGACATGACAGGGGTCCAGCTCAGCAGGGCCCTGCCTGGCCCACAAGATTCCAGCAAAGGCTCATCCCAAGGTCCCTCCATGGTCCAAATTCTCTCCCTGGTAGGGAGCAGGGAGCTCCCTCCATAATGGGGTAGCTCTGCATAGCTCAGGCAGGGAGGAAGGGCAGGATGAAAGCAGGGGACTGCAGGCAGCTGTGTTGGCCTTCCCAGACGGATTGCAGAAACATGGAATCACTGAAGGGTTTGGGTTGGAAGGGTCTTTAAAGCTCAGCCATTTCTACTAGACCAGGTTGCTCCAAGCCCTGTCCAACCCAGCCTTGGACACTTCCAGGGATGGGACATTGAGAATGGCCGGAGCCAGCCCAGCTGTGCCACAGCTGGCAGGAGCTGAGCCCGACACCTTTGCCCCTTTCCATGCGACTGGAGCAGCTCTGTGTCTCATGGCTCAGGTCTGACGAACTGCAGCAGAGCAGGACGTGTCTGCCAGGAGCAGGTTCACTGGCTGTGTGCAAATCATCCATCCTCCTGCCCGGCACAGCCAATGGTGAGGCTCTGAGTCAGCCCCGTGCTGGCTACGCCTGGTGCCGACAGCTCCCGGCTCCCTCAGGAGAGATGGAATGAAAATTGGAGCGTAGCTGTGCCTGTCCCAGCCACTCGAGCATTCCTCAGTGCCCGGTCTGGGCGCCTCTGCTACAGAAAACCCTCCAGCCCTGCTGCCCATCACTAGGGAGGTGCCAGTGCTTCCCAGGGCTCCCAGGGTGGGTGCCTGGAGAGCAGAGCTGCTGCCTCGAGCTGCTCCCACCCTTCCCAGTCCCTGTGATCCGTGTTCCCGTGCTTGCTCCAGGCTGATGCCGAGTCCCCAACCGAGGGACAACCCTGACAAGGTGGACAAATATTTGATGTATTCTCTGCGATGTGAGCACGGAGCAACATCTGCACAGGGCGTCACCCTCAACCCGGGGAATCCCTGTGGGCGCAGGACAGAGATCATGAGAACCACATGGGAACTGGCTGGGGCTGCAGCGGGGGGCAGAGCATCCTTTCTCTGCAGGAAAACTGTGGTCTCCCCAAAACCCTGGAGGACCCGCCCTGGGAGAACACCCCCAGCACCAGGTGTGGAGGGGCAGAACTGTGTTGCTCCCTTGCTTGTGCACAGGTACCAGCAGGGAGCAGCTGGGCAGGCTGAGCCACCTCTGTGCCTGCTCACCTGCCCCAGGTCCATGCCTGCTCACCTGCCCCAGGTCCATGCCTGNGGTCTGTCCCTGCTCACCTGTCCCAGGTCTGTCCCTGCTCACCTACCCCAGGTCTGTCCCTGCTCACCTGCCCCAGGTCTGTCCCTGCTCACCTGTCCCAGGTCTGTCCCTGCTCACCTGCCCCACGTCTGTCTGTCCCTGCTCACCTGTCCCAGGTCTGTCTGTGCTTGCTCACCTGCCCCAGGTCTGTCCCTGCTCACCTGCCCCAGCAGCACGGCCGGGCTCAGCCCGTGCTTGGAGCTCTTCTGGCACCTCGTGGAGAGCAGCGGAGTCACAGCAGTGCAGGGAGGGAGAGGCCCTGCCAGGGGAAGCAGAGCTGAGCAGTGCGAGGGAGGGTGAACAAACACCCTTAAACGAGTGATTGTAGCACGCCTGGAGCCACAGCTGTGCCCCGGGGGCTGTGGGTTGGCAGGAATCAGGACGTGTGCCCGGCCAGCCCTTGCTGTGCACACAGGGGAGAGGGGCTGTGATGGGAGGTGTGTGGGACCCTCTGAATGTCTGTCACACCATCTCCAGTGCCTCCATCCTGGAGCATCCGACAGCTGGGACCTCAGGGAGCATCCCACGGGCCCTGCCCACGGGTGGCAGCGGCCAGTTGACACAACACCCTGGGTCTGTAAACTCTGGGATGTGAATCCAGGAATAGCTGTGTAAGGAAAGGGAATGTGGACCTGAGCAGGGATTCCCTGCGCTGCCTCTGGCCCCGTGACAGCCTGGCTCACCCTGGCCACGCCACAGCTCTTTCCAGGAGCAGGATAATCACCAAGGCTGATGCCTGTCAGTGCTGCCTGTGCTGATTAATGGGATCAAATAATGTAGCTCAAACATCCAGTTCATCCTGAATCCTGTCTGTGAAGTCACACAGAGGCTGCAGGATGTTGGAGGAGAAAAGCTGGTTTCTAGGAATGTCCCAGCCCCAAGGGCATTGCTGAGCGGCAGGAGAAGCAGTAAAGCCAAATGCCAGGATGATTCCTTCCTCTTTTCTCAGGTGTACTGAGAGGCACCAAGACCTCCCACCTCAGACCACAGGGTGAAATGGCCTTGCAGGACCCAACAGGGAGAGACCTGCAGTAACCCTGGACTGGTCACCCAAGAAGAGCTGCTGGGAGGGCCCGGGGCTGCTGCTGCAGGACCCACACACACCGGGTTGAGCTGCATCTCTGAGCCTGTCATGCCACACACACACACAGAGGACATATTCCTGGCAAATGGGAGTGTGTCCCTACCAAGATCCCTGGGACTGACAGGGGCACCTCTGGCCCTTGCCACTCCTTGTGTGCCACTCACTGCCAAGGGACACGATGGTGCCCAGGAGCCACCCCCAGCTCCCTGCACGACTGCAGTGCCTTCCAGTGAGCAGAGTCAGTGCAAGTGTCACAGCACACAGGTGGCTCCGGGCCCCTCTGCTCCTCCTGCTGCCCCTGAGCCGAGCCTGGCAGGTCACACGGGGGTTTGTGATGCTCAGAGCCCCCGCACAGCCTGGGGAGGACAGGGGGGCATTGTCTGCCGGGCACTGGGCACAAGGACACGGCAGCAGGTGCTGCCTGCGGAGCTGCTCCTGCAGGAGATCGGCATTGCCACCTCGTGGGGAGCCGGGAGCAGCACCTCCTCGGGCAGGTCAGGTCGGGACCAGCACCCAGAGACAGAGGTGAGGAGGATGCAGAGGGCTCAGTAACTGCAGATGCCAGCTCTGAATTCTGCTCTGAAGGACAAAATCTGATGTCAACACTTCCCCAAGAGTGCTCAGCCCTTCCAGCAACGGGCTCAACTCTGGTGCCTGACACACACTCGCTTCTTTTGGTGTTGGACCAAAGGCTCTGGGGCGCCAGCAGAGAGGACACAACTGGGATATGTCACAGGGACTCTGTGGACCTGAAGTGATGCTGATAAATCGACTCTCTGAGGTGTCCTGGACATTCTGGCTCAGCAGCAGGGCTGGGCTGCCCAGAGCTGACACCAGACAGGAGGTACTAATGGCTCTGCTCGAGTGTTTGGTGTTGATTATGAAAAGCAATCCTTTGGCTGCAGTGAGGACTTGGAAATGCCTCCAGAAGATGTAGTGCAAACCTCTGATTGCTTCCTGTGTCTGGCCACTCCACCATGTGGCTGGAAGAGATGGCTCCTTCTCTGGGAGAGGAAGAGAATCTGATCAGAAAAAGAGGACAGAGAAGAACAATCTGCTTGTTCAAGGTGGTCCTGGAGCAAATTCACATTTAAATGAAAATTTGAGCCAGTTCTCTAGCTGATCTGTCATATACGGAAGTGACAAATGCTTCAGAAGCACCAGAGAGACACTGAAATACGGAGACACAAACGATCCCTCCCTGCCTGGTGTAAGGGAAACCATTTGCCATTATCTTACATAAAACCCCCAAGACTGATGCAACATCCCAGCGTGTGACAGCTGCCAGAGCTGCAGATGGCTGCACACCCAGCTGCCAACAACCTGTCAGACGCACATCATGCTCCAGAGATGGCTCCAACACCGGGTCGGGACACCTGCACAGAGAGCTGAGGCCACCGGGACCCAAACGGAGCTGAGGAGCTCTAAGGATCCCCAGCCCAGCAGATACAACCCAACAGAGACAGCCCTGCAGATACAGCCCAGCACACACAGCACAGCAGGTCCACATCTCCCAGGAACAACATTCCCACTCCTGTGCAGCTCCAACCCGCTCCCAGAGGAGAGTTCACTCTCTGCCTGCATCTAGATGGCTTTTTGATGCTGATAACTGTGTGGAGGATTTACTGTTCTTCCTATCTGGAGTCTCAGGGTATTTTTAGCACCTGTTCCATGTCTCCAAGAGGGATGTGATGTGTCTGTGGCAGCAGCCCCCATGCTGGGCTGAGCCACTGTGGGACACACCCACCGGTCAGGGGGCTTTATCTATGGCAGGGATGGAATGTCCGTGTTTGGCAGCACAGTGTGAACACAGAGAGCCAGGCTCTGGGCCTCCACATTAGGACTCAGGAGCAGGATTAAACCTGAGATCACCAATTCCCACTGACTCCACTCCAGGCCTGACTGACCCAATTCCTGAGAATCCCCTTATCTCACACTTCCCAGGCACTGTGACTGGGCTCCAGGGATGTGCTGACCCAGCCAGGGTATCGGGATCCCCCAGGATGGGCTGGTGGGTGTTCAGGACAGACAGTGAAGGGCACTGAACTCACCCTGCACAGGCTGAGGTTTGCCAAGGCCTGACAGACTGAGCTGAGGTACAACAGTGTCTAGAGGGACTCATTTCACACGTTTAAGGATAAAAACCTTCCTCTCCTGGCAGATTCCAGTGACACCTTTAGCATTTCCCACTTGGCAGCAGAGCCCCAGCCCCTCTCCAGAGCTGCATCTCCGGGCCAGCCTGGGAGCAGTGCCTCCTCTGTCTGTGTGTGGCTCTGGGCATGGGGACAGACCCACAGCCACAGCCCAGATCTGAGAACTGGAGGAGTCATGGGGGGTGACTGGGCTGGGCTGAGCTTGGCGAGGCCAAACTGGGCTGGGTCACATCTGAGAACAGGCAGAGAGGTATGAAATTGGGCTGGGAGGGTGACATCTGGGGATGGTCACAGCGGTGTCACCGTGGCCAGCACACAGGACCACTGCGTGTCCCCAGCCCCAGGGGATGAAGCACCAGCCTGGTAGAACCCCCGGGCCTCTTCAACATGGGCTGGCAGCCAGGGAAACACTGGGAGAGGCCCCAGTGAACCCCAGGAGAACCCAAGGGAGCCCAGTGAGCCCCAGGTGAGCCCAGATGAGACCCAGTGAGACCAGGTGAGCCCCAGTCAGCCCAGGTGAGCCCTGGGCAGTGCTGGGCTCTCCCACTGGACCACCCAGAGGGACGTAGGGATGCGAATGACCCAACAGCACTGGGGGCAACAGGAACCATAGCCTGACAACGGCAGGGCTGGTGCAGAACCAGCAGGTAGGGAGGAAGTTCGGGGGGGGGTCCCGAGGAGATTCTGGGGGCAGCTGGAGGGTTCTAACCAGATCTGAGAGGAGGTTGAGGGGGTTTGGGGTGCCAGGAGGGCTTTGGGGCAGTCCTGAGATGGTCTTGGTGGGGACAACCAAGGGGGATCTCAGGATGCTTTCAAGGGTCTCGGGGGGCTTG
>VXAU01000747.1:1365-12808 GCA_013399695.1 Formicarius rufipectus
TTGGGTGCTCATCCATCCCTGTTGGGTGCTCCTCTGTCCCTGTCACACACCCCTGGGTCAGCATGGGCTTTGGGTGCTCATCCATCCCTGTTGGGTGCTCATCCCTTCCTGTTGGGTGCTCCTCTGTCCCTGTCACACCCCACTTGGGTCAGCATGGGCTTTGGGTGCTCATCCATCCCTGTTGGGTGCTCATCCATCTCTGTCACACCCCACTTGGGTCAGCATGGGCTTTGGGTGCTCATCCATCCCTGTTGGGTGCTCATCCATCCCTGTTGGGTGCTCATCCATCTCTGTCACACCCCCCCTGGGTCAGCATGGGCTTTGGGTGCTCATCCACCCCTGTTGGGTGCTCATCCATCCCTCTCACACCCCGCCTGGGACCAGCATTAGATGCTGGTGGCCCAAATCTTCCCCGTGCCAGTCCCAGCCCTTGGATCCTCTCGTTGCTTTCCTGGCTTATCTCACTTAACCAAATATTTGCCCCCTTGCCCAGAGCTGAAATTTGGGCTGGTGGCCCCGAGGGCAGCTGAAGTCCCTGAGGGGATATTTCGAGGAATATTTTTTAGGAAGCTCTAAGTGCTTTGACCCAGCCAGGTGATTAAAGGGCTCAGGAAGGCAAATGTTGGCGGGGTGTGGTTGTAAAACAAAGCTCTGCTTTCTCGGGGCTCCATCCAGGCTGTGCTCACTCTGCAGGTTTCCAGGGACAACATTCCTGCATCCCGGGGCTGTCCTGCTCACCAGGAATCACCAGGGGCTGGTCCTGCAGATCCCTCGGGGGTCTCTTTTCAGGAGGTGTTTGTGTAGCTGAGCACAAGTGTGGGGTGAGGGAAGGGGAGGATGAAGAGCAGGGCTGATATCCCAGTGTCAGGATTCGGGTGTTGCCCGAGGTTGGGATGCCCCGGGGGTGGTTGAGGGCTTTGTGCCCAACCCCTGTTGGCATCGCCAGTTTCATCCTGGCTTAGAGCTGCAGGTGCCCCAGGAGAGGAATGGTGTTTCTCCCCACTGTTTGAAGAGTTGAAAAAGAATGTTTATAAAGAATACAAAAAGCTTCAAAATGGCAAAAAAGAGGGAGGGGGGGCAAGTGGAGATGAATAAAATAAGCTGCTGTTTCAGGGCTTGCAATGAGGAGGTGCTGGGAGTGGTGGTGGGAAGGGCTGGGGGTCCTGGGAGCCAGAGGGGATCATCCTGGGAAACATCTGGGCACACCTGGGTGGAATGGTCCTGCAGGGAGCTGAGCCTGATGCCATCTGCTCTGCAGGACCTGTGGGCAGGGGTGAAGGTGCTCATGGGTTGGGCAGGGTGGAAGTACTGGTGGGCTGGTCAGGATGGAGTTCCTGATGGACTGGGCAGGATGAAGGTGCTCATGGGTTGGGCAGGATGGAGATGGTCATGGGCTGGGCAGGATGGAGATCCTGGTGGGTTGGGCAGGATGGAGCTGCTCGTGGGCTGGGCAGGGTGGAGATCCTCATGGGCTGGGCAGGATGGAGTTCCTGATGGACTGGGCAGGATGAAGGTGCTCATGGGTTGGGCAGGATGGAGATGCTGGTGGGCTGGGCAGATGGAGATGCTGGTGGGTTGGGCAGGGTGGAGATGGTCATGGACTGGGCAGGGTGGAGATCCTCATGGACTGGGCAGGGTGGAGATCCTCATGGACTGGGCAGGGTGGAGATCCTCATGGACTGGGCAGGGTGGAGATCCTCATGGACTGGGCAGGGTGGAGATCCTCATGGACTGGGCAGGGTGGAGATCCTCATGGACTGGGCAGGGTGGAGATCCTCATGGACTGGGCAGGGTGGAGATCCTCATGGACTGGGCAGGGTGGAGATCCTCATGGACTGGGCAGGGTGGAGATCCTCATGGACTGGGCAGGGTGGAGATCCTCATGGACTGGGCAGGATGGGGATCCTCGTGGGCTGGGTGAATGCAGCAGGCAGATCTCCTCGATGTTGAGGCTGCTTTGGTGAGTTTGTGGAGCTGGCTTTGGGGTCTGTGAAGTTCCCTCAGCTCCAGGTGGGGTTGCCATTTAGCTCTGGTTTTCTGCTTCAAGTCCCATCACTTTTTAAGTCGCAGAAGTTGCTGAAACACAACCAGGAAGGTGGGTTTGGGTTTGGGAGCCCTTCTGCATTGGGATTGTGATACCCCAGAGTGGGGCTGTGCCCAGGCAGGCCGTGTGTGGCCTGGGGGAGCTCAGAGCCCTCTGGGGGAGGGTTTCCCAGTGTGGATTCTCAGTCCTTACTGGAGTTTTGCTGCTGGGTTCCTCATCAGCAGTTCCTCCTTGCCCCTCCTCTCTGCCACGCACCCCTTGTCATCAAACCCGCAGTGGGCTCTGAAGGAATCGCCTTCATTCATTCCAAATCAAGCAAAAACAGGTGGAAGTCCAAGTGTCCCGTGGCCAGATCGATCCCTGCTGGCTCCGTGGCTCTTCTCTGAAGTTCTCGGCGTGGTTTTGCCCCTCGATGGGCGCAGCTCCGTGTGAAAGGGGCGGAGGGAGGGTGGGCGAGAGCTCAGGAGCTGACAGCCCGTTTCCTCCTCGCCCCTTTTGATGTCTGGAGACGAAATGCTGCGTGGAGAGAAAAAATTCGGTCCATTTAAAACATTTTGCATCAAAATGACATGCTTTAATGTAGCTGCTTCTGATGTTTAAATTATCTTTTCATCTCATGAGTTGGAGAGGGGGGGGTGGGCAAAAGAAAAGCCAGCGTGTTTGTAGTTAATGTGCCCAAGCAGAACTTGAAACAAAGGTCTGGATGAAGAGGAAGTCTCAATGTACTGACAGAAGAGGCCCCTTTTTTCCCTCCACTGCCCCCCTTCTTGGCTCTCTGAGACTTGTAAACCGAGAGATTTATTGCTGCCCTTCCAAAGGCTTCTTTGGAATTAAGAGCTCAAATGTTTGAAATTCCTCAGCTCCTCAGGAGGGAGAGGGATAAGGGGGAAACGATGATGGTGAGTGGGAGCAGAGCACACCAAGGGATTTTCCAGGCTGTGGCTTTGGTAGGAGGAAATCAGCTGAACCTGCATCCCAACAGCTCTTGGCCTTGTGGGCCAGTGACTGCGGTGGTTTTGGGTGAAATTCAGGCTCCTTTAGTAATTGCTGATGACTTGGAGAGCTGCCTCTGGCTCCTTGTGTGCCGTAACCACGAGCTGCAGCAGCTTCACAGCTCAGGGGCAGCTCCAGCAGGAATCCCTGGCCTTTGCCAGGTGTCCTGTCACCCGTTGGACCCACCACTGGCAGATGTGGAATCCCTTCCACCAGTGGGTGGAGAAACGTCTCACAGCCCCAGTAACGTCCTGACATCACCACTGCATTTACTGGTGTTGAAAAACCCACACTGCTCTTGTTTTGGATGAGAGCTGCTCTCTCCAAACCCTGTTCATCACGCACCCACCACTTGCTGCTGTTGACACAGGTGGCAAAGGAATCTTTTAGGGACCCTGAACACTTTTCCATTGTCCCTGGAGGAGAAAGCTGCCCTTGGAGAGGAGAGCTCTTGCAAGAGAGGCTGAGGTGTCCCAGGCAGGCTTTCCAGGGCCTCATTTTTCAGGCTGGAAGCTGAATGTTAACAAGGTGTTGAGTGTTCTTCCCTCCACGCGAGCACTGCCAAGTGTGGCTGTCACCTGTGGAGACACTCCCGTCCCTCTGGGAACTCCAGGGGAGGACACAGCTCTCACTTCTGTCTCCTGAGACATCCCTTTACTGCCGTTAGTGAGGTCTGTCTGGTTGTGTTGGGAATTGGCTCTCACCTCTGCCTGTTCCAGATGCCAAATGTGCCCAGAATATGAACAGGGACCTCCCAGGACCATCAAGTGAATGGTCCATGGAGGGATCCAACCTGTCCTCCTGGCTTGAGGAGCACTGTGCTTTAGGCAGCTGGGCCAGTCTCAAGGTGAATGAAGGACCTCTGGGGTGAGGTGGGGACAAGTGCTGGGAGAAACAGTGATGCTGGGTAAATGTTGGGCACAGTTGGCACGGCTTTGCAATGTGAGGCACTTCTCAGCCCCTTTGGTCAGCCTGGTGAATCGACAGATGTTTTGGCAAAGAAATCCCCCCCCCTGTTGTGTCCTGACCTTCCAAACCAGAACGAGCCTCTCCGTGAAGATCCATGGATACAAGGAGACACGATCCCCCTGGGCTAAACCTGGCACTGGGCACTCCCCAGGGCCTTTGCTCACCTGGGTTCCTCACCCCCTTGGCCTTCTGGAGGTGGTTCAAGGTGGCATTTGTGACAAAAGCCTCTCACACGTCCTTTCTGGTTTTTTTCTCTTGCAGAGAATATTCAACTCCTTTGTGTACACGGAGAAAATCTCCAATGGGGAGAGTGAAGTCCAGCAGGTGAGTCCAAAGGCTCCTGAATCCAAAGGCTCCTGAATCCAAAGGCTCCTTCCCACCTGCTCCAGAGCCAGCTGAGGGGTTGCAGCTCTGCCTGGGCTTGGAGCCCCTTCCAACGCCCAGGACAGCAGCTGACAACCCGTGGAAGAGATGGAAATGCAGATGGGCTGATGATGCAAAGGAGAGTTTTGCATTTGCCATGCAAATCTGGCAGTTTTCCATCTGGTTTTTGGCCTTGGAGAAACAAAAGGACCCTCGTGTGGAATCTCCCATTAATTGGCAGGCTTTCATGTTGGAAGCAGCTCTTCCAAATGGATTTAGTTCAAAGGAGAGCCACTGTTGTCGTGGAGATGGTGAGTCACTTGCTTTGTGGCAGTGTGGGACAGCTCCAGCCTCGTGCATGGCACCTCTGGGGGAGGTGAAGTGAAAAATTCCAGCTGTTGCCCTTCAGGCCCCTCTGCTCCATAGCCTTGGCTTCCCTCCTGGCACACAAGAGGCAGGTCACCTGTTGGCACTGAGCTGGTTTGGCTTTCAGGGTCTGCAGTTACAGCAGGACTGTTGTACCTGACACATCAAACCTTTTCTGCTCTGAGCAGGTTGTTAAAACCCGTGTGGTGAGTGCCAGAAATAGCTTGGATTCCTTGGCTGTCAGTTCTTGCAGCGTCAGGGAACTCGACACAGGGTGTGGACACAGTGGTGTGAGTTGGTGGTGTAAATCAAGAGGAAGAGGGGTGGTTTTCTTGGGGGGAGAGCAGCAGTTCCAAGGAGGGAGGTGTGCGTTCAGCACCCTGCTCTCTGTGCTGTGGGCAGTGGGGCGTTCTGGAGGAGAGAGGATGGAGAAACCATCTCGAGGTTTCCCAGCATTGGAGACACAACCTGGAGCACACCGGCTGTGACTTCTGTGCTGCACTAACTCCTTGGAGTTTTGTCTGTCCCAACAAGGTGCAGGGTGCTCACAGCGGGTCAGGGGGAGTTGATTGTTCATGTGGTTGATTTTGGACTTGGCAAAGAGCTCTGGAACTCTCTGGAGAGGAAATCCATGCTGGAAACCCTCCCTTTGGCCGTGGAGCACAACTTCTCCCCTGGCTGTGAACTGTGGGATGTTCAAACCCACTGAACTCCACAGGGATGGATTGTGAGCTGGGTGATAAAAGGCAGTTGTCCAGAGTTTAATGTTCTTCCAGAGGGATCCAGGAATTTGGCCCCTTCTCCAGTGTCTGTCGTGCATCATGTTTGACACTCTCCTTGGAGTAAGTCTGGGGAAGCTTTGCCAAAGTCACTGGCCAGGAGAAAACCTCAAGTGAGTGCTGGTCTCCTGGAGGAAGGGCACACTGGGAAGGAGGTTCCCGTGTCCTGACTGAGTGTGTTTTCGGTGGCACCCAGAAAAGTAGGAATGGGGACCTTTCCCAAGGACACCTGGTGATGGGACAAGGGGGGAATGGCTTCCAAATGGAAGAAGGTTTGGATGAGATATTGGGAAGGAATTCCTGGCTGGGAGGGTGGGCAGGGAAGCTGTGGCTGCCCTTGGATCCCTAGGAGTGTCCAAGGGCAGGTTGGAGCAACCTGGGCTGGTGGGAGGTGTCGCTGCCCATGGCAGGGGTGGCACTGGAGGATCCCAGACCATGGTAGGATTCTGTGAATGGGTTGAGTCTGTTCAAGTGAAGGTGTGGGAAGAAGCTGGAGGTGATTCTGTGGTCCTTTCTCCAGCCACCTCCGTGCTCTTCAGGGCAGGACAGAAGCAATGCTTCCTTCAAAAGCCAGGCAGGTTAGGCATAAATATATTCCCAATTTTCTGGAACGGCAATCTGTGGAGGCACAGTTGTGGTACAGCAGGAGGTGGGGGGGGGCCTTGTGGGTGTTGGAGAGAGGTGTGTTTTTTCCAGATTTTCGGGCTTAACAGGGGGGATTTAAAGCTCCAAATGCCAACTGAACTCTTCAGCCTGCATCAGTCGTTCCTGAGGAGCCTGGCAGTGTTAAATCCCTGGCTGTGAGGCATCCGTGCCTGTCAAAATATGCATATTTTATAGCCAGGCTTGAGCACATGAAAAGCACCTTGGCTTTCAAGCTGCAGCCAGAAATCAAACCCAACCTTGGAGCTCTGCTCTCCCTGCCAAGGGAAGACTTCAGAGCTGCGGAGCTTTGAGGGGAGAGAGGGAAGGAGCTTGAAAAAGAGAAGCGGAGAAAAAGGCGAAAAAAGCTCGAGGGAACTATGCAAATGAGCTCCGAGTCTCTGGGAAAATGAGAGGGAGCCTCAGCGATGTGGGGATGAAAGGTTGTCAGTGGCGACGGGGACAATGGGAGCGCGGTCCCCGCGGGTGCGGCGCTAACGGGGGCAGGTGGTGGTGTGCGGGGCCAAGGGCTCTGGGTGCCACTGCACGGGGGGCACAGAGGGGCACAGAGGGGCACAGGGCTGCCCTGCCTGGAGCCAGCACTCAGGGCTGGCTGTGGGTGCTGCTTGAGAGTTAAACCGGCAGGGGAAATGAACGCAACTCGGGATGGGATTGCAAGGCAGAAGAACAATTTAATTAGAAAAGGTCACACAATGCACTGAGACAGAAGGGAAATCTGTTTGTGCCACAAAAAACACCAGATGTGCAGCCCAGCCCAGGGGGGCACGAGCAGGATGGAGCTCACCAACCCCTGTGCTGAGCACCATGTGGGTGTCCTGAGTGTAGAGAAAGAAGAAAAGAAGAAATCTGCTGGTGACAATGCTGGTGGCAGTCTGGGGGCAGTGCCAGTCCTGCTGAGGCTCTGCTCCTCCTCTGGATCCCACCAGAGATCCCAGTCCCAAAACCCCAACTTCTCTCTGCTTGGGCTCAGATGGGAACGCCCAGTCCCTCCCCCAGGGTGGGGAGTTTCCCAAGGGCTGATTTACTCTGTGAGGTCAATCCTGGCATATTTTTGGCATCCCTGCTGGCCCCTGAGCAGACATGACCCCTCAGGTGGGTGTGGAGGCAGGAGAACTCCCTTATCCCACAGAAGTTCCTAAACACCCAGCTTGTCCCCTGCGGGGTGGGGTGTGCCCTGGGCAGCTGCTGCCAATGGGCCATGGGGAGCAGATGGTGAGGAGATGCCATAGAGGGTTTAGAACACACACCCACAGTGACAAACTGGTAGCTTTTTATTTATTAGGAGGAGAAGGTGACTTAAGGCTGCAGCTTTGGTGTCGCCAGGCCCTGGTGAAGGAGAGCACCTCACCTTGGTGAGGGAGAACATCCCTTTGCAGGCTGGCTGAAGTTTGGGAGGGCTGAGGTGAGGGACCCCCGGGCAGGGGTGTGCCAGGCAGCTGGAGGAGCTGGGAAGGAGGGGCTCTTGGTCCCTGTTGTGTCCATCACTGACAGCTGGAAGGCCTGTTCGCTGTCCTGGGCTTTTGTGCCCCAGGGGAAGCCCAACTATGGAAGGAGAAGGAAGGTGGTTTTGTCAGGTGTCATCTGCATGACACTTCTCCATCTGATGGGTTGGAACTGTTTGTTTTCAGTCCCTTTTCAGCTGGTTGGTGTGTCACCCTCAGTTCCTTACCCCAGTCTATTCGCTGTGAGCAGTTTTCAGTGGGCAGCTGGTTCGGGATCATCTCACCTCTGGTGACTCCTTGGAGTTGGCTGGTCTGGGAGCGGTTTGGCTTGGTGGGAGTGCCATCTCTCTGTCTCAGAGCAGTGGTTTTAGGGTTCTTCAGATGAAACAGAGTTCTTCCCAGTGTGCCTGTGTCCACAGGCAGGGACTGGAGGTCTGAGGAGCTCTGGGAGCCTTCAGGACCCTCACTGCTGTCGTGCACTTGACTCCCTGCCCCGACCGGAGCGCTCGATCCCGTTTGGGAGAAGTGACTTTGAGCCGTGCAGAGGGTTCTCCAAGGGTGATGCAGTTCAGGAACAAAGCACGTGCCTCTTGTCAGCTTCTGAGGTAGAGGATCCTCTGAACAGCAGATCTGTCAGATCCTCAGACTGGGCACAGCAGGGTGGGATTCAAAGGCTGGGGGTGCTTTTGTGGTTCAACCTCCCAGGTGAAAACTCATCGACACCGAGTCCTCTCCTTGCAGAGCCTTCATTTATCAGAGACCAGCTGTGGTTCCAGAGCAGAGACCTTTTGTTCTGGGGCTCTCTGTTGGCTTTGTTACTGCTAATGATGCTCTTGTGGGCCTTTTCTCAGCAAAGCTCAGCTCTCTCCCCTTTTTGTGGTCTCAGGTAGGGAGACCAAGGAAAAAAGAGATGTTCGGATTCCAATCTCTGGTTTACCTTGATGCAGTGTCGTGGGAGATGATGTCCTGCAGGCTGCTTGCTCCTGGAGCACTGGGAGAGGTCTATGGAGGCGAAACCTTCTGGGACACTGTTGTTTGGGCTCTCCTAGGGCTTCATTAAGTGGACTTGGGGCCTGTTTTAGTCTCCTTGTCAGGTCTTGGAGCACCTGAGTGCTCAGCCGGTGGCAGAGTCCCCTCCCTGTGTTGGTTCCTCATGAAAGGGAAGTTTGATGCAATGGAAATCCCACTTTCCATGGGGAGCTCTGTGTTCCACCACCCCCTGCTCCATGGGAAACGTGTCCTATCTTTTTGCCTTTCCTGCTTCCTGTGGCCAATATTATCCATTGCTTGACTCACAAACTTAAACCCCCAAAAGGAAAGTGCAGTGTGCGTGTCAGACAGCTCCTGCCTTCCACAGACACAGCTTTTCCTCCTTGCTCAGGAACAGGGTGATACAGAGGCACTGCCTTCGTGTTTATATCCCTTTTTTATCCTCCCTCCTTCCTGCAGTTGGCCAAGAAGATCCGGGAGAAGTTCAACCGCTACTTGGACGTCGTGAACCGCAACAAGCAGGTGGTGGAAGCCTCTTACACTGCCCACCTCACCTCCCCCCTGACGGCCATCCAGGACTGCTGCACCATCCCCCCGTCCATGATGGAGTGAGTATGGGGGTCTGGAATGACTTTGGCTGCCTTTTAGAAACCAGGGGAAAGGTGGTTTCCTTGCCTGGGTCTCCTGCTGCCTCTGGGTCAGGTGGAGGACAGAACTCCAGAGGTGCCTCTTGCCTTGTCCTCACATCCTGTCCCAGTCCTGCCACGTCAGGGTTTGGTGAGGGGCTTTCAACAAGAGCTGGAAACAAGAAAAACCAAGCAGAGTGTGTCCAACCTTTGATAGAGTCTTCTGGACATGAGCCTGTCCAGATCCAAGGCAGTATTTTTGCAGTGAGATGATTCTTCTTGCCCTGAATGATTCTTCTCAAGCTGGTCATGGGACTGGGGTTTTTTTTTCCCCTTTGAAGGAACCGGAATCACGAGGTGGTCAGGCCATCACATGCTGGAAGTGCAGCTCAGTGGAGTTGACCCCCTGCTGTTTGGTGCAGAGGGTCACAGACAGGGAGCTCATTGCTTGGCGACTGCATTTGTTCATGTCCCATTTGCCTGGCTTTGAAATACTGGAGTTTTGGACAGTCTGAGTCTGGGCAGCTGGTTGTCTTTAGTCATGTTTTTGCAGAAGCTTCTTTGGGGTTCCTGCCTGCAGGAAGGGGTGATGGAAGGCCTGGTTTTTTCCAATAAAAGGGGACTGATTTTTTCCACTGTTCAGCACTTGAAACATTTACTTCTCTATGTGCTTGGGAAGAGCAAGAGTGACTTTCCATTTCATAGAATCACAGAAACCTTTGGGTTGGGAGGGACCTTAAAGCCCATCCCATCCCACCCCTGCCATGGGCAGGGACACCTCCCACCAGCCCAGGGGGCTCCAAGCCCGTCCCGAGCAGCTACACTGGGATACAGAAGCACAGAGTGGCACATAGTTGTATATATAGTTGTATATAGCCCAAAGCAGGAACATCTGGATGGCCTATGGATTGTGGAGTGCCAAAATCCATAACAAACTGCTCCCAGGAAAGTCTGGAATGACATCTGAATGAGCTTCCTAAACAAGCTGGGCCAGGACAGGGCATGTTCCTCCACTGGCAGTCACAGCCCGTTCTCACCATTCATGAGAGCGTAAGTGAGGATCATCACTGAGTTATTGAGGAAACTGTTCTCCTCGTTGATGACACGTAGAGTGGCTTTTTTATCATCTTCAGAGGAGTCTTTGGGTGTGATCCCAGCTGAGAGATAAATGATGACCATGTCAGTATCTAAAAAGGAATCACAGACACAGCAAAGAGCGCGTTAGGTGTTGGACTCAGGCAAGAGCCCTTAACGTGCTCCAAGCCAGAGGGCCAGCAGCTCCCTCTGAGGGAGCCCCTGCAGCTCCAGGGGAGCTCCTGCAGCTCCAGAGGAGCCCATTCCTCATCAAACCTTCATTCCCAGCACTTCCCAACCACCTGCCTGGCTCGGTGCCTTCCAGCCCCCCTCCCCAGGAGCACTGGGGTTTGTGTCCCCTGAGCTGACCCCAAAGGCACCTGCTGGCTTGGCCTCATGGAATGGTCTGGATCAGGAGGGACCTTAAAGGTCATGGGTCCCATGGGCAAAGACACCTCCCACCAGCCCAGGGGGCTCCAAGCCCCGTCCAACCTGGCCTGGGACACTCCCAGGGATCCAGGGGCAGCCACAGCTTCTCAGCTTACCCAAAAGTGATGCAAACTTTGATTCCAGAGTGTGAAAAGCACGTCCCACCTCGATGTTGTGATCATATTTTGAGTCCTTCCACGTTTAATTTGTGGACTGACTTTCCTCGGCTACGAGGTCTGCATGGGGGGGGTTCAGTGAAATTTGGGGTGCTGGTACCAGGTTGTCCTTGGGGTTTCAGCTCTGTGTTTTAGTGGTGGCTCTCCTTGACCACCCCTTGTGTTCTCCTGCTTGGTGTTGTGCTGTGTGGCCTCCTCACTCGGGCAAACCCTTGGGCAGGAGCGTGGGGTGGTCAGGGTGTGTTTTTAGGGTGGGTTGGAAGGGCTGTCCCACGGGGTTTTGGGGGGTCAGTCACATGGGCTGGCTGAAATAGAGGAATAAAGAGCAGAGACAGGAGAAGATCCGAGGGTAGGGAGTGTCCAGCTTATTGATGCTGTGTTGGGGATGCTGCAAGTTTGGAAAAATGAATTAGGGAAGGAGATGCTGAACTATTCTGTAGAGAGAGGATTTTTTCCTTTATTTCCTTTTATTTTATTTTATTTCCTTTTATTTTATTTTATTTCCTTTTATTTTATTTCCTTTTATTTT
>VXAU01000747.1:12950-38779 GCA_013399695.1 Formicarius rufipectus
TTTGCATTTCTTTTCTTTCCTTTTCTTTTTTATTATTTTATTTTATTTATTTTCTTTTTTGAATCTCTTCAGTTTGTATTTGCTCTCACCATTAACAGAATTACCCACGTGGGGCCTTGTGTTTGCTTGGCTTCGTGTGGAGAACCCCAGCACTGGCTTCCAAGAAGCTTTGCCTCCTTGCTGGAGATCACCTGTGACACTCCCACACCTGGTGGCCCCGAAGAAATGTCCCTAAAATAGGACCTAACAATAGGTCTAACAATGGGGTTCTACCCTAAAAACCTGGTGTCTGACCTGTTTGGTTGAGTGGTGAGAGGTGGCGGGGCCAGTGGGGTTGGGGTTTGCAGTGGGGAGCCCCAAGGAGTGGGTTCTCAGCACAGCAGAGCCCCGTGTGGCTGCAGCAAAGCCGCCTTCCACGACATCAGGAGGCTCCACATTATTTTTCAGCTGCGTTTGGGAGGAAACAAAACTGCCTGTGCAGCTTTTAAAGGGAGACAAGAGAATTCTTCCTTAGTGCAGCCTCAATCCTTCTCTTCTGCCCCACCTTCAAGACCCTGGGATGTTCTTCAGCCCTGCTGGGTCTCTGTGAGGGAGGGGAGGAAACCCACGTTCCCTGAGTTGCTTTTCCCTTGGATTGGGCAGAGTGGCAGCTCTGGGAAGCCACCCCACCCCACCCCACCACGCGTGGTCCCTGCTGTGAGAGGTGGCCACCCAAGCTGCACCTCCACGGGGTACAGGGTGGAAACATCCCCTGTGCCCTTTGCTTCTCCCCTGAAGGACAGAAATGGACTTCACTGATGGGTTTTTTGGGGTTGTTTTTTTGTGGGGAGCTGTCCCAGGTCTCCAAACCCCATCCATTCAGAGGCCCTTTGGCATCCTGGGTGTTCCTGCTCTGCTGCAAACATCCATGGCTGAAGGCAGCTGGAAGTCTAGCTTTCCTCTGTATTTAGCCATGCTGATAAGAGCTCAGGGAATGCATTGATCTCAGCTGGAATGGAGAAATATCTGTTGGTAAAACACTTGGCAGTGTTGCATCTCAACCATTAATAGGGCTGTTTGAATAAAGGAGTTGACAAACCTATATTTGCAAATCCTTGACTCCCTGGCCGTGATGCTGCCTTCAGATACTGCTTTTTTCTTTGCCTTTTTTTTTTCCTTAAATAGATGGTTAAATATTTGCGACTGCACTCGAGTTTTATCCCAGCTCTCTCCGTGTTTATCTTTGCTCTGCAGAGCAGTGGAGTGGGAGATCAGGGGAATCCCATCAGATCCTGCACAATCTGAAGAGCTGCACTTCCAAAGGAGGGGTGGGAGGACCACCCCACGAGGAGTTTCAGCTGTGTTTGCTGTTCCTGCAGTGGGAGGGCTGGGGAGTGTCTTGGCAGGACCTTGGCTTGTCCATACACCTCAGCAGGTATTTAGGACGCTGCTCTTCTGGACTGCTGCTGTCCTTCGGGTGTAGCCAAATTCCTCGTGGAAAGGTGGGGGTTTGGGGTTGTCGAATCCTCCTCCCATCAGTCCACTTCCTTTCCACCTGGGAGCAAGAATGTTTCGGGTTCTTCAGGAGCAGTTGGAATAATTGGAGCACCTTGGCAGGAGGAAATTGTGACGTGGACCATCAGTGGCCTCTTTAAGGTGGCTCAGTGAAGGCCACTCTGGCTGGGGGCAGCAGGACCCACATCCCTGAGGATTGATGGGAAGCAGGAGCTGAAATCCTGCCCAGCCATCAGGCCCAGCTGGGAATTTGTCCTGGGTTTCTGTGGCTGGGGGTTGGTGTCAGGAGGGGCTTCCAGGGTGGTTTCTGGGAGAAGCTGCCAGAAGCTCCCCCTGTGTGTGTGTCTCTTGTG
Source organism: Formicarius rufipectus (assembly GCA_013399695.1). Lineage (NCBI taxonomy): Eukaryota > Metazoa > Chordata > Aves > Passeriformes > Formicariidae > Formicarius > Formicarius rufipectus. The sequence goes on from VXAU01000747.1 coordinate 14,798, forward strand.
TCTGTGAGTGCAGCCCTGGCCTGGCTGGGTCATGCTGAGATCTCTGCAATCCCTCAGTGCTCCTGCAGGGCTGCTCATCTCAGCTCTCACCACCTTCTTTTATCTCTCTGAGTTCATGTTCATGTCCAAGTTTCCTCCTGCTGTGTGTGAGGACCCCCCAACCTCGAGCTGGGGCTGACCTGGGGCTGCTCAGCAGAGTGGTCTTCTCCTGGACTGGACTGGAAAGGAGGGATGTGGGGTCAGGAGAGATCTTGGTTTGCTTGAAAACACTCCCTTGCCCTGCCCTGGAAGATTTCCTGGTGGTGACCCTCTCCATCTGCCTGGGGCTTTTGTTCCTGCTCGTTGTCCTTTCAAGGGGGTGGTTTGGAAGGGAATTGTTTTATTGTGTGACTGCAACAGCTCTGCAAGGGCAGAACCAGAAAATCGGTGTCTTCCCGCCCTCAACGGGCACCAAATTGGTTCGAGGAGTTGGAACTTGCTGGTTTTGTGTTGGTGGAGGTGAACAAACTCCTGCTCTGCCCCACTGGGCTCCAAGAAGGGCTGGTTGGTGGTTGTTGGGCAGAGCTCACGTGGGTGTCGTTTCTCAGGAACAGGTTGATGAGGGGGGAAACCCTTTGGTAAGAAATAAGGAGGTTTTGAAGTCCAAGAGTAATCACACTTCCCACATCTTCTGAGTGTTCAAGGTCACAGGAGGGTTACCGGGTAAAACTGGCCTCTGGGAATGACTCAAAACTGCATTGAAGCCCTCAAAAGCTTCAGAATAGTTTCCAGTTGTTTAGAAACCTTTAAAGTATTTTTTATTTACCTTTTTTCAAGCCATTGGTTTAGTGATACTTTAGAATTTTGCCCTTGGAACCGTGCACTGGGATACTTTTTGCATTGGAGTTTGGAATGGGTTGGAATTATTTAACCACAGCAAAGCTTCGCACTCTCGCAGATTCCTCCTGCTCTTTGGAATGGGAATCCTCAAGGGTTTGTGCAGAAAAAAACAGGTTTATTGTTGTTCTGTAGAATCATGGGATGGGTTGGGTTGGGAGGGACCTTAAAGTCCATCCCTGCCGTGGGCAGGGACACCTTCCAGCAGCCCAGGTAACTCCAAGCCCCATCCACCCTGGCCTTGGACACTTCCAGGGACGGGACAGCCACAATTTTCCCCAGACCCTTAAAATAAATATAAAATTGGAGTTTCCAAATTCATTCTTCTTACTGCAGTATTCAAAAGGAGTGTTCCCCCTGGAGATGTAGAGGGTGAGCAGGTAAAGTTCAGTTGCTGATCCCGTTGTCCTTTCAGGTTTGATGGGAACTTCAACACCAACGTTTCCAGGACCATCAGCTGTGACCGACTTTCAACCACTGTCAACAGCAGAGCCTTCAACCCCGGCAGGGACCTCAATTCTGGTGAGTGGGAGACTTTGGGGGTGTTTTACCCCTTCTCTTGGAGGGTTTTTTTTCCCCCCCTAGCCCGGGATGTGTCCCTGGCACAGGGAATTGGCATCGATTGCCATGGCGAGGAGCTGTGAGGGTTCCTGTTGGCACAAGGGACCTCGGGCACTGCCCTTGGTGCCAGGGCTGGATCCACACCTCGTGCAGCTTTGCTTCCAGCCCACCATGGGTCACGTGGCGGTGGTTGGTTTGGCACTCTTTGGCTCTTGCCTGTTGGATTGGCAAGGCTCTCCTACTCTGGCAGTGCCCTTGGTCTGCTGGGCTGCCCCCAGCTCCTCTGAGCCTGGTGCAGAAACCACACCCTACCAAGGGCAGCTGGAGGGGTTTCCTCTCTCAGTCTTGTCAGGGCACCTCTTGACACGTTTGAAGAGTCAGAAATAGGCTCAGCACCACAATACAGGTGCCTCATGGCTGAAAAAAATCCAACTTTTGGTGCTGTGCTGCAGCAAGGTGTGCCTTCCTCACATCCTGACCAGCCTGGGCTGACACAGGGATTGGAGCTGCTCTCAGTCACACTTTTCTCCTGCTCTTCCATCTCACTTGCCAACTTTTTGTGGCGCCTCAGTGCGGTAAATTAAAACGCTCTAATAGACTTCGGTTGTGGATTGCATTTTGGGAGGGTGTTGCTTGTTAATTGTTTGAATTTCAATTTTCACATGTCTTTTGGACCCCCCAATGCATCACCCTCCTGGAGAGGAGGGCTTTGAAGTCCTTCTGCTTCTCCAGCTGCCTCGCTCTTCTTCAGCTTCCCTGCGGTTTCCAAGCCACCCTGGTCTGCCCACGGACCAGCTTTTCCTTCCTTGATCATTTCATCCTTCAAGGGGAAAGAAAAAGTCCCCTGGAGTCTCTCTTTCTCCACATGAGGTGGAATAACCCCTGATGGGCAGAGTGGTGAAGCTGGAGGTGCTGGGAGGGAGCAGAACAGGCCCTGCAGACCCTGGCAGAGCCCTTGGAGAGGACGGGACGGGGCAGGACCCCCGCCTGGTGTGAGCAGTGTGTTCAGGAGGGGCACTGGAGCTCCTGCAACTTCCCAGGCTCATTTTTTTTTTTGCAGTGCTGTTGGATTTTTTCTATAACATCAGAAGAAAAGAGACACTTTTGTGAGTGCCTTCCAGCTCAGAATATATATATAAAATACTCTGTGACCCGGGGGAAGCTCAGGGAGGGGAGGAAGAAGGAGGAAATTGCTCTGTCTCTTCTCAGCCTTCAGGAAAAATCCTTTTAGCACTGGTTTTCCTTGATATTAGGTGGCTGGAATTTTTTTTCTGATGTCTCAAAAGGGTTTTATCTTGGTTTAAGTCTTGCATCTGGATTAGTTTTAGCCATGACTACAGAACAGATAAGGAGAAAGTCTTTTTTCTTCACATGGAATCCCAGGCTTTGGTTGGTTAAAGAGATCTGGTATGAATAGTCCTTTATTTATTAGAGGACAAAATCTTACCCAGAGCCCCAGTGCATTCTGTTCTCAGATTCCTTTGGGGTTTTTCTTTCTTCTGGAAGGCACAAGGAGCCAAAGACTCTTTGTCCTTGTCATCCTCCAAAGTGCTGAAAGGTGGTTCCCCACCAGCAGCCTCAGCAAAACCCAGACAGGGTTGCCCAAGAGATTTGGTCTGTGCTTTAGTCGAGGTCTTGACCGTTCGAACTCTTAAAATCCTAAAATATCCAGAACTGGAAGGAACCCCCCAGCATCGTCGAGTCCAAAGTGTGCAGAGCCTTGGTCATCTTCTCACGTTGCTGTCCTTCAGCCTGATTTTGGGTGAGAGAAAATAGCTGGGAGGTGTCTGAGCAGGAGAGTTCAGACCCCCCTTCCAAACCCTTTTGATCAAGGAATCTGGTCTCATTCCTTGAAGTGAAAGGGTCTTTTACTCCTTTTGCCTTCAAAGGAGCTCCTGAGGCTCGAGCTGGGCTCTGTCCTGGCTCCTGCCACCAGCAGAATGTTAATTGTGGTGGAGCTGCAGAGCTTTTGTTCCTGGGGGGAAACACACGAGCTGGAAGGAGCTTTGACTCGGAAAATCCTGCCCAAGATGGGCAGTTCTGGGCAGTTAGAAAATGTCTTTACTTGCACAATAAACACCTTTTTTTCCCTTCTGGGGAGCACTAAAGTGTCTTCACGGTGATGGTTTTTAGTGGAGATGCTGTCAGAGGAGGGCTGAAAATTGCCCTTCCCTGGGTTTTGTGGGGTGAGAGCCGTGGGGTGGGCAGCTCCTCACATGTAGTGCTAAAGAGGGGGCTCTGAGAAACCCTTTTATAATCAGCAATTATGTTCAGTGGTCCCTTTTTTTTTCTCCCTGACTGCTGGTGCTGTTCTTTGAAGATTAATTAGTTAATGATTTGACTGTGCTTTGAAGATGTCAAGTGGTATCTGGAAGAGCTAAGTGTTATCATATCTCATTCCCTTTGAAGTTTCAGAAACTCTCTCACGGGGCTCTCTTCCTAAAAGTCCTTTTTGCCTTGTGAGATGTTTGTGATGGGGGAGAATGATCTTTCCCAATCTTGTCACGTCAATACTTTCCAACTTCCTCAGGCTGCAGCAGGATTTGGGGTCAGACAGGGCTGCTCTGGAGGGGACAGAGGGACTTGGCCAGGTGACATGGGCAGGCTGTGCCCAGAGCTGAGGAATCCCACTGAGATCTCAGTGTATGGGAGACCTGGACTCTTGGCTTCCTCCTTGGGTGGTGGCATCAAGGCTGGAGATGCTCAGAATGGTGGAATCATGGCCATGGAATCCCACACGGGTTTGGGTTGGGAGGGACCTCAAAGCCCACCCAGTGCCACCCCTGCCATGGGCAGGGACACCTCCCACCAGCCCAGGGGGCTCCAAGCCCCGTCCAGCCTGGCCTGGGACACTTCCAGGGGCAGCCACAGCTTCTCTGCCCACCCTGTGCCAGGGCTGCCCACCCTCCCAGGGAACAATTCCATCACAATCTCCCACCTATCCCTGCCCTCTGGCACTGGGAAGCCATTCCCTGTGTCCTGTCCCTCCATCCCTTGTCCCCAGTCCCTCTCCAGCTCTCCTGGAGCCCCTTTGGGCTCTGCAAGGGGCTCTCAGGTGTCCCTGGAGCCTTCTCCTCTCCAGGTGAAACCCCCCCAGCTCTCCCAGCCTGACTCCAACCCTGGAGCATCTCCATGGCCTCCTCTGGAATTGTTCCAACAGCTCCACGTCTGGTTTGCTTCGGGGGCTCCAGAAATACTTTGGATTAGAGCAGAGAGGTGGATACCTTCTTACATTTGCACAATTCACCTGAACCCGACCAGACAATGAACAATTAAATTACTTTTTTCAGTTAAAATGGGAACCAAAGGTTTTTCAGCCATGGCTTGTCTGCTGTGGTCATAGGAACAAGAGCAAAAAGAGGGGGGGAAAAACTAGATTTAGGATAAAACGGGGAGTCTCTGGGGAGGGTGTTGTTGAGCTGCCACACTGAGGGAAACCTGAGCAGATCTGTGTGAGAAGGAGCTCAGCAGAGAGAGGCACTGAGCCTGGGAAGAGTTCGAGTTTCCAACCCAGCTGTTCTTGGGGGGGGAAATGAACCCTTTTAAATCCAGATCCTCTCACGGGGAAATAAATAGAAATCGTGGCCTTGTGGGAATGAGAAGTTTATCTTTAATATACCAAGGATTGAAAAAGAAACAACAAACCCCAAACACTTTAAATTGTGAACTCCTTTATCTCAGTGCTGTTGGTAAAATTGAAGTGGACAGGTTATTTCATCCAGGGTGTTCACCTGTCAGATGGGGAAATACATTTCCCCAGCTCTGTAGCTCATAACAAAAACTTGAAGAGCAGAAGTTCAGGCTCTTGGCACAGAACAGCTGCCAGACTTCACCCCCAGAACTCTGAAATCCTGGGGCAGACAGACCTGAAGAGGAGGATTGAAGTGGTTCACAGGCTCAGGAGCCTCCTGCATGGAGAGGGAAACGGGATGAGAGCCTGGAGAGGGTGGGAAGGGGAGTGAATCTTGGGCAAACTCTGCAGAGCCCGTGCCAGGGCTTCCACTGGCACCTGGAGGCACTGTGGGAATGGGAAATGCTGTGGCAAAGAGGAGAGGGGAAACCCCAAGGCAGTGGTTTGGAGCTGGTGATTGTTTGCACAGACCCAGTGTTGGTGTCTTAATAGGAGGCTTATAAACCTCAGTTGTTAATTAAGACACCCAGAGTGCGTCAGGGAACAAAATGAGTTTGTTCCTCTTCATCTGAAGTTCCAGTTCTGCTCGGCAATGGCAGAAAAGGCCCTCAGTGATTCCATTCCTGCACCTTTCTGTTCCCCTGTGCAGGGATTTCAAGAGTACAGGAAAGGATTGTCTTAGCACACACTCAGACATATGTCCTGGTTGTGGTGGGCAGGAGCAGTTTGGCACTGGGTGGGTGTGGATTGAAAACCCTCTGTGGCATCTCCTCACCAACTGCTCCCCATGGCCCATTGGCAGCAGCTGCCCAGGGCACACCCCACCCATCAGGGTACAAGATGGGTGTTTAGGAACTTCAGTGGGATAAGGAAGTTTTCCTGCCTCCACACCCACCTGAGGGGTCATGTCTGCTCAGGGGCCAGCAGGGATGCCAAAAATATGCCAGGATTGACCTCACAGAGTAAATCAGCCCTTGGGAAACTCCCCACCCTGGGGGAGGGACTGGGCGTTCCCATCTGAGCCCAAGCAGAGAGAAGTTGGGGTTTTGGGACTGGGATCTCTGGTGGGATCCAGAGGAGGAGCAGAGCCTCAGCAGGACTGGCACTGCCCCCAGACTGCCACCAGCATTGTCACCAGCAGGTTTCTTCTTTTCTTTTTTCTTTGAACTCAGGTGCCCACGTGGTGCTCAGCACAGGGGTTGGTGNTCATTTCTCCTGCAGGTTTAACTCTAAAGCAGCACATGTTTTCTAGACCTGACACACCCCATGAGATCTAACAACCCACAGCTGGAGCTGAGGACCAACCAAGATACAGTTTGTGGGTTTTGTGAATTCACACAGCGCTTCTCTATCTTAAATTTAACTTTATTAATTGAACCCTTGACTTGTATCATCCCATGGGACATCAGCAGGTTCTCCTCTCAGGTCCCCGTTGGCCAAGGTCGTCCCGTTGTTCTCGCTCTGCCTTGGAAGCTGCTCCTGACCCCTCATCCTGAGAACCTTTCCAGGTTCCCCCAGCCCCTTCCCTGCTAACCCTGCTCCTTTTGCCCACCCCACCCCTGCAGTTCTGGCTGACAACCTGAAGTCCAACCCGGGCATCAAGTGGCAGTACTTCAGCTCCGAGGAGGGCATCTTCACCGTGTTCCCCGCGCACAAGTTCCGCTGCAAGGGCGGCTACGAGCACCGCAGCAGGTACGAGGGTCCTGGGATCCCTGGGATTCCTGGGATTCCTGGGATTCCTGGGAAGGGCTCTGGGATGGATCCCTGGGATTCCCGGGATCCATGGGTTTCCTGGGAAGGACTCTGGGATGGATCCCTGGGATCCCTGGGATTCCTGGGATTCCTGGAAAGGACTCTGGAATGGGCCCTCAGCAGGTACGATGGATCCCTGGGATTTCTGGGGTCCCTGGGATTCCTGGGAAGGGCTCTGGGATGGGCCCTGAGCAGGTATGATGGATTCCTGGGATCCCTGGGATTCGTGGGAAGGGCTCTGGGATGGATCCCTGGGATTCCTGGGAAGGGCTCTGGGATGGATCCCTGGGATCTCTGGGATTCCCAGGAAGGGCTCTGGGATGGATCCCTGGGATTCTGAGGATTCCCAGAAGGGCTCTGGGATGGATCCCTGGGATCCCGAGAAGGGCTCTGGGATGGATCCCTGGGATTCCTGAGAAGGGCTCTGGGATGGATCCCTGGGATTCCCAGGAAGGGCTCTGGGATGGATCCCTGGGATTCGTGGGAAGGGCTCTGGGATGGATCCCTGGGATTCCCAGAAGGGCTCTGGGATGGATCCCTGGGATTCCCAGAAGGGCTCTGGGATGGGCCCTTGGACACGGATGTCACCGTGCCCCGTGTGCTCTGCCAGGCTGTGGCCGATGGTTTGGGCACCAACACAGTTTGCAGTGTCTCAGTGTGAGGCTCCTGAGCCTGAGCTGTTGATGAGACACCCAAAAAAGAGAGTTTATTCCTCTTCCTCTAAAAGTTGGATTTCTACTCAGGAATGGCAGAAAAGGCTTCTCCTCCTCCCTCCTGATGTTGCCATTCTTGCATCTTTATGTTCCCCTGCGTGGGGATCTCCAAGGAACCAGAAGGAACTCTCTTCTCACACAATTTGTGCACGTTTCTAAAACTAACACACTCCATCCAAACTATCCCACAACACACGGCTGCAGCTGAATATCAGCCAAGAGGTATCTCCTAAAATTGGTGAATTCACACAGTTCTTCTCTAGCTTAATTTTAACTTTATTAGTAGAGCTCTTCACACGTCTCATCCCATGGAACATCAGCAGGTTCTCCTCTCAGGTCACTGTTGGCCGAGGTCATTCTGCAGATCCCGTCACTATCACTGAGGTCTCTCTCCTGGGAACTGCTGCTGCCTCCTGGGGCTGAGAACCTGCAAAATGCATGTTCCAACCACGCCAAGCTGCCCACACTCATGAGCTGCTTCTCTCAGAGTCCTCTGGGTTTACGTGGGTTTGGTTTCTAAAGCACCAGCTTTCCCTTCTGAGCAGCTCTGAAGTGGAATGACAATTGCATCCAGGTTCCTCCTCTCTCCCAGGTCAAACCTGCTGGGGACAGCGGTGGCTTGGAGGTTGTAGGTCAACCTGGAGGCAGAGCTTGGCTTGTGTTTGTGTCCTGCTTGTGCCCTGGTGGCCAAGCAGTGCCCGTGTGTCCTGCTGGTGTGGCTGGGCCATCCCTCTGGGCAGGGGGGCCAAGGATGGGGCACTGGAAAGGAGCATCTTGCCAGCCTGCACCCCAGGCTCAGCTGGCACATCATGGGCACCAGGGAACCCTTTCTCTACTCAAAAGACATAGGAAAAAGGGTGGCAGGGGTCTCCTGCAGAGGGGGGGGGTGTTTCTGTGCTGTGACATGAAGCCGAGCAGCTGAGCTGCAGTGATTTCCCCTCATTTCTGCTCCTTTTTTCACCATGGGACTGACAGGGGCTCAAGGGTGCAACCTTCTGAGAAGGTCCAGTGGCTTTAGCCCCTCTGGTGGCACATTGGCCAGTGGTACCAGTGACTCAATCTGTGCAGGGGAAGTGGCAACACCCCCAGGGAGGTTTCCAGGCTCTGAGTGCACAGAGACTCAAGGAGGGCTCTGGTTCCACGTCAGGCTTGAGCAATCAGGTGTCTCCAGGTGCTGTTTGCTCCGTGTCTGAGCTCCATGGGCTTTGCTGTGGCCTTGGAGAGGTGCAGTGTGGGGATGTGAGAGCTGGGACACCCCAGTGCTGCTCAGAGTTTGGGCACTAAAACCATCAGGGATTTTTATCCAAATCCCTCAGTCTGGGCCGTAGTTTTTTCCAGAGCCAAAGAAAAGAAACCTTTTTGGGAATATTTGTTTCAGAGAGTAGTTCAGGTGAATGAATTAGTTAATTCTTGAGTGCTTTGAAGATCGAGGGCCCTGTTTCAGCTCTGGGTATTAACGGAGGGTGGGCTGGCTTGCAGTGAAGAGCTGATTTGTGCCAGTTGTTTGCAGCAGTGCCCTGTCTAAAGTCTCCTGCATTTCCTTTCCTGATAACATTTCTGTGGCTGCCTTTGATAGAACCAAATTTAGATCCCAAAACTCACGCTTGACTGTAACTGGTTTGGGGTCTGGACTAAAGAGGAGACTCCCCTTTCTTTTTGAGTCCTTTCTCCACGCTGAAGATCTTCCTGATTTATTCCAGGTTGGAACCCTGGCAGGAGAGCTGGTGAGCTCCTTCCCACATCCCTCAGTGCTGAAGTGAGCACCTGGAAACGGGGGTTTGGGGTCAGCACGGAGCTGGTGGCAGCACGGAGGGTCAGCTGGCACTGCCTGCAAACTGGGCACACCCAAGGGATGGTGGAGCATGACTGGGACAAGAGGCATTCCAAGGCACCAGGAGGAAACCCTGCCTGGCCAGAGGCTTTCCTGGTTGCCACAAACCAACCACCCTGGGCTGGCTGACTCCTCGAGGCTGCACAGGTTGTCACCTGCCATGGAACCAGCACATTCCCACTACTGCACGTCCTTTCTCCTGGGAGTGGAGCTCCCCAGCACCCAGGGTTCATCAGGAGGGCTTTCTTCCTTGTCACACCATTCAGAGCTGCTGCTTCAGCAGAGTTGGGTGTTCCTGGCTCAAAGCACTTTCTGGGACAGGGGGAGAAGCACCTGGTTTGGGTGCAAACATCAGACAGAGGGGGAGAGCGAGGGCCATTCCTGGGTGTTCACCTTCTCAGGTGGCTTCCCAGCAGGAGTTCTCATGCAAGCCAAAATCCCCCTTCCAACTCATTGTTTCTCCCTGGTTGTTTGGGTTCCTTTTTTTTTTTAAATTCCTGATGGTTTTCAGAGAGTGTGGTGCCAGTGGTTTGGGTTTTGTTCTCCCTCAGACCCGTCTACGTCTCGACCGTCCGCCCTCAGTCCAAGCACATCGTTGTCATCGTGGACCACGGGGCCTCTGTCACGGAGACACAGCTCCAGATAGCCAAGGATGCTGCCCAGGTCATCCTCAGCTCCATAGATGAGCATGACAAGGTGAGGTTCCTCCAGGCAGGGCTCTCAGGGGGGGTTTGGGTCTCATCCAAAGCGCCGTTTGGGGCTTGGTGTTCGCGCGCTCCTCGTGTCCTTCGTGTGCCTCTGATGGAGACTTGAGCCCACCTCTGGAAGCCTGTCTGCTGCAGGGGAAACGTGGGGTCTGCAGGCTGGGGAAGAGGTGGAAACCCACTGATCTAAGGCAAAATGTTGGGTCTGGGTGATCCCTGAAGGCTCCTCCATCTCAGCAGAGGCTTTGGGTGGTGGTCAGCAGTGCCATACGCTGAGGAGGACCATGCTCCGAGCCTCATGACCTGTGAAGTTCTACATTGCTTTGGGCAACTCAGTCTCCCTCTAGATCTGTCTTTTTTTTTCTTGTGAAAATGGAACTTGTTTACTCTGCTGTGATAGTGGGGAGAGCTGGAATGTTCTTAGCGCCAAGAAATCTGGAGTTTGTTTCTTGCTCTGCCGCAGATACTCGACAGTAAGAAAAACACTTGACCTGCACTTTTTCTAACAGTACAAATTACAGCCCTTGAGGTGCTTCTGCAGGACCACAAGAAGTCTCCACTTTGGTCTTTACCTTTCTGCTGGTGGGCCCTTGCTCCTTCTTTCTGCTTGGGTTTTCCTTTTTGAGGAGGGTTTTCCTTGCTTTTAGGAGGGGAGTTGCAGGCAAATGAAGCCGAAGGACGAGCGGTGACAACCTTTGCCTCGAGTCTTCTCATGACCAGGATGGGAACACCACTCCTGACTTTGGTGCTTCCAGAGAGCTGTAAAATCGTGCCTATGGTTCAGCAGAATCAATGGCACTTCAATTGAAGTGTCCAAAGTGTTTGTCTTAATATTGAGAATACCCTTAAGGCTCCTGTTGGTGGGTCAGTAACTCAGGGGGTTATGAAACCTGGTCTGTAATTAGTGCCTCATTCTGGGCCTTCCCTTGCATCACTCACCATTTTATAATGAATTATTCCCCTCAGTTAATTAGATGTCTATTAGTGTAAGTGCTGCCACCACAAGCCCTGAATTGTTTGCTGGATACAAACAGTGGCTTGCTTGGACCCAAAAGCCTGTGGGAAGTCCTCTTCTCATGTTCTGCAGCACTGGAATCATCTCCAGGCACTGGAATCATCTCCAGGTGCTGGAATCATCTCCAGGCGCTGGAATCATCTCCAGGCGCTAGAATCGTCTCCAGGCACTGCAGTCTGCCCAAGGCACTGCAGACCTTCCTGGAGGTGCTCCCTGTTGGGTCTCCACCCATCCCTTCTCCCTCCTGCCCACACCAGAGCAGGAACAGCTGCAGGAGCAGAACCAGGATGACTTTGCCCAAGAGACAACGAACCAAGTCTCTTTTCTTTGGGTCCACCCTAAGTCTAACCCTTCCTAAATCTGAGGGATTTCTTCCTTGAGCATTTCTCTCCTAACAGTGGAGTTTTGAGGGCATCTCTGCCCTCTGTAGCAGTGCTTTCAAAGAGTGCTGCAAAGGGACCTAATCTTGTTGTGTCTCTGCTCTTCCGAGATCTCCGTGCTGACCGTGGCAGACACGGTGAGGACCTGCTCCCTGGATCAGTGCTACAAGACATTCCTGTCCCCTGCCACCAGTGAGACCAAGAGGAAGATGTCCACCTTCGTGGGCAGCATCAAGTCCTCTGACAGCTGCACGCAGCACGCCGTGGGGTTTCAGAAGGCCTTCCAGCTGCTCCGCAACACCAACAACGGCACCAGGCTCCAAGGAAGTAAGTCCCTTGTTGTGTCACCTCGAGGTTTTCTGAGGCTTCTCCCACCACGTTGTCCCTGGGACAGAGGCCAGAGGAGTGTGGTGGTGTGGCAGTTGTCACCTGGTGTCCAAGCAGACTTCCAGGTTCCCCCTCCTCAGAGGGAAAGGAAAAGGAGGAAAGGCAAAGAAGCAGCTGAGAGATGATGGCAAAGCAAACTCAGAGGGGCTGAATACTGAAATTTATTAGTAACAAGAGAATAATTAAAAAGTAAGAAATAAATCAGCTTTAAAAACACCTTTCTCCTCCCACTCCTCCCTCTTTCCAGCAATTCCAGGGAGCAAGGAATGGAGGTTTGGAGTTGTTGATTCTACCATTGCTCTTGTTCTGGGGGTCACCCCATGGGCTGCAGGGGGGGCACAGCTTTGAGTCCTTCCCCCCCTGCTCCCGTGGGGTCCCTCCTTCTCCTCCTCCTGCTCCCACCTTGGGCTCTGTGTTGTTCTCCCATGGCTGGAATTCCCAACTGCCCCACACTCCTCAATTCTTCACTCTGGGATCCCAGAGCTGGCACTGGGATTCTCCATTGGCTCAGCTTTGGCCACCAGCAGGAGGTCCCTCCTGGCCCTGGCTGTCCTTGGCTCCACAGCACAGGGGGACCTTCTGGCAGCTTCTACCAGAAACCACCCTGGAAATCTCCCCTTCTCTCACAATCCAGACAAGGAACTCAAAAGGAGGCAAGAATGTGTTCCCCTTAAGTGGCATCTCCTTGGTGTGGAATCCTCACGAGCTGAACGTGGCTGTTCCCTTTCAGTTGGTGTCACTTTGCTGACTTGCCTGTCCTTTGACCTGAAACGTGGAAATGCAGGATTGAAGTGTCTGAGAGCTGAGTTCTTCCCCAAAAGTGTGTGGAGGGGGGGGCCAGGGCTCCTTCCAAAGCAACTTCCTGCTCCTGCAGGGTCATTGGATCGTTGCTGGCACACGTGTCTTTGGGGGCTGTGCCTGTGGAAGTGGCCTTTGCTTCTTTTCAGAATCAATGAATTGGTGATTCTGAAATCACCAGTGATGATGGTGATATCATTGATCACCATCAATGTTGATGATCGGGGGGGGGGATATTTTAAGGAATACCAAGTTGTCCTGACTCGATTTTCCCTCATCTCAGAACACCCTCCTGCACTTTGCATTCCTTTCTCCTTCCCCTTCCCAACACTGGGCTTTCTCTGTGTGGTTTTTTTTGCAATGAGGATGTGGGGGAAGCTGTGGAAAAGATGGATGTTGGAGTTGAGTGGCTTGTTTGCTTGCCAGGAAGGCAAATCCTGTGCTCTGAGTGCTCCTTGGAGCTGAGGCACAGTGAGCAGCTGGATCTCCACCAGGACAGTCCCCTGTAGGTAACACAGGTCCCTGTGCCTGCTCCAGGGAGTGCAGAGCCTTCAGTGTCCCAAAGGTGCTGCACAGAGCAAGGGAAAGAGGGAAAGCCCAGGAATTCAAGTGCTTTGGAATTCCCTTCTGGTTTTGCTAGGAAAGGTTCATCCAACTTGGCAGCTGGAGCTGCCTGGGGCAGGAGGCATTGGGCAGCAGCAGTTGTTCCCAGAACATCAGCTGTAGAGTCCTGCAGCATCCTCCTATGGGTCTCCTACATCTCCCCCATCCCTGGAAGTGCTGTCCCATCCCTGGAAGTGTTGTCCCATCCCTGGAAGTGTTGTCCCATCCCTGGAAGTGTTGTCCTATCCCTGGAAGTGTCCCAGACCAGGTTGGACAGGGCTTGGAGCACCCTGGGCTGGTGGGAGGTGTCCCTGCCCATGGCAGGGGTGGGATGAGATGAGCTTTGAGGTCCCTCCCAACCCAACCCATTCCAGGATTCCATGCTTGGCGCTGTTTGTGTGTTCTGATTGGGAAGTTTGGACATACTCTGCATTGATGAACACGGGAGGTTTCATATCAAACAAGTCTTTTGGGGCCCAGGTACAGAAAGTTAAAATGCAAATGCTTTGGATTTAGGTTTTCTCTACAGAGGAAGGAGTGTGGGTAGCAAATTTCAGAAGTCCTGGGGTGAGGCACAATAGCTTGGAGAAGAGGATGTTTAGGAAACACTTCCCATTTTCTGGTAAATAATCTTTTAATCTCTTTAAAAAAAAAAGAAAAATAAACCCAGGGAAAGAAAAGATACCATTCCTTTGCCTGTTACCTTTTTAACATCCTGTTCCCAGAGAACAATGTGTGGGTGTGTCAGGGACATTGTTGGGATACAGCCCCAATCCCAAATCCACCCTGGGAATGTCAGAGGGGAGCTGCTGGTGTGGGATGGATGGGACAAGGGGGCTGCTGACCACCTCTGCAATTCCTGTCCCTGTTGCAGTCCTGCCCTGCACACCCCCATCCCAGAGGGGAGGAGAAGCTCTGCCATGGGAACCAGCATTCCCTGGAATCTCTGAGTCAATGGGATGTGTGTCTGGGGACTGTATGCCTCTATATATATATATATATAATTAAAAAAAAATTGCAATCTCTCTCTCTCTGAAGATATAAATACATCAACTGGGCTGCAGATGGCTGAATGCAGCAATGGTACACTGAATTTAAGGGCCTTTTCCAGCTCTCAGCAGTGGGTGTGTCACACAGCACGGGGGGATGAGCTGTGGGAGGAGGAGATGCCCTGTTGAGTCTGGTCCCTAAGGAGGAGATGCCCTGTTGACTCTGGTCCCTAAATCAGACTGTGGAAGGAGGAGATGCCCTACTGACCCTGGTCCCTAAATCGGATTTAGGGCAGGTTGATGTTGCTCCTCCTTCAGGCTGCAGCTTCCTGCAGATCCAACACCACTGTTGTAGCGCAGGAAATGCAGGAAAGCTTTGCCCTAAACTCCAGCCAAAGCTGCTTTGCTACCTGGCTTAGCTTTTTTGCCTTAAAAGAAAAAAAAAAAGAAAAAATGAGGTAGAAATTCCCCCAGCCTGCCAGCACCTCTTGTTTGTGTCCAAATCCAGTCCTGGCTGGCATTCTTCTCGAGTCATGATGACAAAATGTGCATGTCAGAGCACTCCCCCCTCTTTAAAAACCAACCCAGCAAACCCACAAAAGCCAAAGCTGGGCTCTGGGCAGTGCTTTGGGCTGGATGTGGTGCCTGATCCTGCCAGGGACTTGAATTCCATGGCAAAGCACCCTGAGATCCCTGTGGTGCCACGGGCTGGGGTGTGGGCAGGGCTCGGAGCTGACACCTTCAAAGGCTTTGGGGCAGCACTTTGGCCAGGAACATCCTCAGCCTGAAAAACGTGTTCCAGGGCCACGTTCCCAAAGCTTCCCCTCCAAGCTGCTCCGTGGGAAGGCATGGGATGAGCAGCTCATCCAGCCTTTGGGATTGTAGGGTGGGAGAACAGGGGGAGGGCAGGAGATGGAGCTTGTAGAGTTTTGGCTTTTGTGAAGCTGGACTCGCCCACTCCTGCCTGGTGGCAGCCAAACTGGCCAACCTGGGCAAGGGAAGGCTCCAGGGACACCTGAGAGCCCGTTCCAGTGTCTAAAGAAGCTCCAGGAGAGCTGGAGAGGGACTGGGGACAAGGGGGAATGGATTCCCACTGCCAGAGGACAGGGATGGATGGGATATTGGGAAGGAATTCCTGGCTGGCACAGGGTGGGCAGAGAGGCTGTGGCTGCCCCTGGATCCCTGGGAGTGTCCAAGGCCAGGTTGGATGGGGCTGGAGCACCCTGGGCTGGTGGGAGGTGTCCCTGCCCATGGGACCCATGACCTTTAAGGTCCCTCCTGATCCAGACCATTCCATGAGGCCAAGCCAGCAGGTGCCTTTGGGGTCAGCTCAGGGGACACAAACCCCAGTGCTCCTGGGGAGGGGGGCTGGAAGGCACCGAGCCAGGCAGGTGGTTGGGAAGTGCTGGGAATGAAGGTTTGATGAGGAATGGGCTCCTCTGGAGCTGCAGGAGCTCCCCTGGAGCTGCAGGGGCTCCCTCAGAGGGAGCTGCTGGCCCTCTGGCTTGGAGCACATTAAGGGCTCTTGCCTGAGTCCAACACCTAACGCGCTCTTTGCTGTGTCTGTGATTCCTTTTTAGATACTGACATGGTCATCATTTATCTCTCAGCTGGGATCACATCCAAAGACTCCTCTGAAGATGATAAAAAAGCCACTCTACGTGTCATCAACGAGGAGAACAGTTTCCTCAATAACTCAGTGATGATCCTCACTTACGCTCTCATGAATGGTGAGAACGGGTTGTGACTGCCAGTGGAGGAACATGCCCTGTCCTGGCCCAGCTTGTTTAGGAAGCTCATTCAGATGTCATTCCAGACTTTCCTGGGAGCAGTTTGTTATGGATTTTGGCACTCCACAATCCATAGGCCATCCAGATGTTCCTGCTTTGGGCTACATCTGTATAACTATGTGCCACTCTGTGCTTCTGTATCCCAGTGCAGCTGCTCAGGGTGTGAAGGATTCCCTGAATTGTCTGGTGGGAGCCAAAATGAGTTAAATTTGGTAATTCTTGCAACTGGGATCTTTCCTGACCCTGTCTGTGGTTCCTGGTGCAGCAGGGTGGGAATGTGGGTGACTTCTGTGTCAGTCCTTCAGCCAGGGAACACAGATGTGACATCAGTGTGAGCTGAGGTGCTTCAGGAACCTGGGAGCCAATTTGGGAGTGAAGTTCAGTATGAGAACAGTAGTTTGGCTTCCTGTGCTGCTTCTTCCAACAGAGCATCTACAGCACCAGGGCTGTTTGTTGTGTCACTGGCAACTGCAGGTGGCCTCACCCGAGGAAACCAGAGCTTCAGCTGGTGTGTGATGGGGTGGTAAAGTTAGAGACTCAGTTGAGGCTCCTCCGTGCAGAAGCCTTTGGTTGACTGCAGGAGCTGGGCCTGGGGCTTGTGTCAGAGGTGAAACTGGGCTTGTTTGAGCTGAGGAACAGAGCCTGGTACCTCCAGGGGTACCTCCAAGGGTACCTCCGAGGGTACCTCCGAGGATACCTCCGAGGGTACCTCCAAGGGTACCTCCAAGGGTGTCTCCTGGTCCTTTCTGAGGGCGAGCCACCGGTGGAGAACAAAGCTGTCCTCTGGATCTATGGGACACTTAAGTCTGTGTTGAAGGTCTTTGTTTAAAGTGGGCATGAGAAGAGCACGGTAGATGTTTTTGTCACTGTGCACCACCACGGGAGAGGCAACCTTGCTTGATGTTGTGTCAGCTAACTGCTTGTCCCACAACCAGTCTGCAGGCACTTGGCCTTCCCGCTGAAAGAGTGATGAGACAGTATTTTTAGCCCTCTTTGCAGTGGTTTGGGGTGAGGAGCAGGAGCTTTGATGGAAACTGAGCTGCTTTTCTCTGCCTCCCCCCGTTTCTCTCCCCCATCCCCATTTCAGAGGGGGTGACAGGGCTGAAGGAACTGGCCTTCCTGAGGGACCTGGCCGAGCAGAACTCCGGCAAGTACGGGGTGCCAGACAGGACAGCCCTGCCCGTCACCAAGGGCAGCATGATGGTCCTCAACCAGCTGAGCAACCTGGAGACCACGGTGGGGAGGTTCTACACCAACCTGCCCAACCGCATGATCGACGAGGCCGTCTTCAGCCTGCCCTTCTCCGATGAGATGGGAGATGGTGAGTGCTCTGTGCCCTCAGCTCTGGCAGCACCAGGGACCAGCTTCCCTGTGCCCACATATTCCCAAAGATGCCAAGGGATCACCAGAGGTGAGTTTCCAAGTTCCTCTCCCAAGGGTTTTTGCCCATGAGGTTTCTGTCGGCAGAAGGTGTGGTTATGAAACGAGTCAGTAAGAGGTGGCACAGGGAGGGTCAGGTTGGACTCTTGGGGTGGGATGTGCTGCTGTGGGTGTGGACACACACTGCATTTGGGATTTGGTTTGTGGAGGGAAGTTCTTTGTGCTGGAGGGAAACAGGCTTGGGGCACTGAAATGACACCTCCGTCCTGCACTGTTGCAGGGTTGAGTTTCACTGCCTGTACCTGCCTTGAGGTCCCATAGGACCCCCAACAGTGGGAGAGGCACAACGTTGTTGTTGTGGGGGCTTCCCCTTCCCTTGAAGCCGTGGGTGTGACTTTGGGGTCATCCTCCTGCTGGAGTTCCCTTTATTCTGCCCTTGCACCCCAAGCAGTGGCTCTTCACACCCTGTGGCTCACCCGTTCCCTGTGTCCAGGCTGTGGAGATGGCAGTGCTGGGCACTGGCTGGGAGGGCTCTGGAAGAGCAGGATGGAGACCACCTTGGCAAATGGCACGGGGAGAGGTGATTAATGATTGTCCCAAGGTGACCATCCTGAGCCCTTCCTGCTGCCTCCATGGCAGCATCTCGTTTGAAGGTACAAGGGAAGATCCATCCCCTAATATTGCATGTCCTGGTGACCAACACTGTGTGTTCCACCACTCCTCCTGTGATCTCAGCCCTTCCTCCAGAAATGGAGAGACTTGAAGGTGTGGAGAACTCCTTGGAGTGTAGAAATGCAGAAATGAGGCAGTTTAATTAGTGCTGAGGGGAAGCCTGCCCTGTAGGGTGATCCCTTTGGGGTTCAGGAGGTAGGGAGGGGGCTTGGGCTGCCCCCACAGTGCTGGCAGAGCTCCTCTGGCTGGACAAGCCCCCACTGCCTGAGCTGAGACCTGCTGAATGGCCACCCCCTTTCCCTTTGGGATCTGGTGCCCTTCCTGGAACTGGATGGAGGCTCAGAGTTGTAGGGTTTAGTCCTGCAAGTTCTTTGGGCTGCTCAACTGCCCCTTCTGCAGGACTGCTCCAGCACCCTGGCGAGAGATGGGACATCACAGGGCTGTCTGGGGATGCAGCACTGGGTTGACATGGCTCTGCCAGTGGAGCAAATCTTCTTTCTTCACTGAGGGCTTTGGAACATTCTCAGCTGAGTTGAGGTTGTGCTGAGAAGTTCTCAAGGGCTGCTGAGTTGAGGTTGTGTTGAGTTCTCAAGGACTGTTGAGTTGAGGTTGTGTTGAGTTCTCAGGGGCTGCTGAGTTGAGGTTGTGTTGAGGAGTTCTCAAGGACTGCTGAGTTGAGCTTGTGCTGAGTCCCAGAACAGACTTCAGGCTGTTCCTGAGCACATCTTCTGAGTCAGAGCTCCTGCTCCTTCCTGCATTTCCCAACCTTGGTGACTCAGCTGCACTGTTGGCCTCTCACAAAGCCATGGCCAAGCCCCATGGAGAACTTGAGCAACCAAGGGATTAGAAGTGGTGCAAGAGGGAAGGTTTGTCTCGCAGAGGTTTCCAGCTTCAAAGCTTACACATGCCAATGAATCTTCTGGGGGGTTGAGGGAAGAGTTGCTGAGTTTCCAGACAGCAGTGGTGTGGGGAATAAGGGATTGCAAAGAGTTCTCACCTCAGGCATGAGATCCATCCCGACCCACTGTGTCATTATGGGATGTGTCCCAGTGGTGATACAGACATTAATTGTGGGTTTACGTTTCTGAATATGCAATTAGATGAGCAATCATTTCATCCCTGTTGTTGCTTTACAAGCACAGATTCCCTTCCTTGTTTTGGAAATTGCCTCAAACGGGGTGTCAAAGGAACAAAAAACCATCTTGGCTTTTCATGCAAATGCAACTTCTCTGTGAGGAACCCTCTTGTGATCCACTGTCAGCCCCCCCCAGACATTAATTGTGGGGGGTGTTTTAATAAGTTGACTCGGTGCACTTGAGGTCACTCTCAGAAACACAGACATTAACTAATTAGGGGAGAGTGGTTATCAACAGCCACACATGACAGACAACCTGCTGAGCTTCCCTGGCCATATTCCAACAGGGAATGCTGCCCCAAATTTCATTGGGTCACCCTTGGAAATGATAAAGCTCCTGCTCTGCTTCCTCAAAAAGGAATTGACTGGATAATATTGCTGATGGTTTTCTGGTGTTTCTCTCATTGCCAGGCCTGATCATGACTGTCAGCAAGCCATGCTACTTTGGAAACCTGCTGCTGGGCATTGTTGGAGTGGATGTTAACCTGGCCTACATCTTGGAAGATGTCACCTATTACCAGGACTCCTTGGGTTCCTACACATTCCTCATTGACAATAAAGGTCATTTTGCTTCACATAATCCCTTCCAGTCCTCCTGAGCTCCCTCAGAAGGAAACTCTGAATCCTCATGTCTCCGGATAGTCCATAAGTAGTAAATGATGGTGTTTATTAACATGGCTTGTATGCTGTTGGGTGGTTTGGCCTGAGAGCTGCTGGGGTTTTAGGTGGTGTCACGACCTGTAATTCCTGCCCTGGAGGTTGATGTGGAAACACTCGTGGAGATTTTCTGTCTGTGTGACATCCAAGTTTTCCCACGTGTTTAGGGAAAGAGTCAAAACTGGTGTGTGTATGTGTGTCCAGCTCATCTCCTCTTGCCCAGGCTCATTTGTTGCTGAGTTCCTGGAGCTGTGGTTCACCTGCAGTGTCTTTGATGGCACCTTTGCTTGTCCCATGACTGCTGAATGCAGAACCCGCCTGTTCTTCACCCCCTGCCCCATAAATCTCCATCCTGGGCTCAGTTCTTTCACTGCCTTCAACGTCTGGGGTCGTGTCTTTGTGTTTTAGGCTACACCCTGATGCACCCATCCCTGACCAGGCCCTACCTGCTGTCTGAGCCCCCTCTCCACACCGACATCATCCACTATGAGAACATCCCCAAGTTCGAGCTGGTGCGCCAGAACATCCTCAGGTGAGGGCTGGGAGGCAGAGCCACTCAGGAGCAGTGCCAGAAGTCTTTCTAGAGGACTTTGAAGACACTGTCAGGCAAAGCTGCTTTTCTGTCTGGGTGCTTGGATGGAATTTTTTGCTTCTCCAGTAGTTCTGGTGGGTTTTTTTCCCTCCAACTTTCTTCATTTATCACTCGGTGTGTAGGCAGCGATTTCCACAGCTGGTCTGGGGGATGTTCCTTCTAATCCTTCCCTTCCATGTCAGGAAGGTTTTCCACTGCTTGATCTGGGTTTTCTTTTATCCCCTGCCTAATGTGAGTGGGTGTGAGCTCAAAATGTGGAGCTCAAAATGTGGAGCTCAAAATGTGTGAGCTCACAATGTGTGAGCTCAAAATGTGTGAGCTCAAGAACGGAGCCTGGAGTGGGGATGATTCATCTGAAGATGAGATAAATGCACTGTGAGTTTTGCTCAGAGTTCCCAGAAATCGGGGTGGGGAACAGTGAGAGATGTCTCACCAACCTGAAACTGAGTCCTCTTGTGGCTGGAAAGCACCTTGCTGACAGTGCATTTCCAGCACACACACACACACTTTCCTCCCCCCAGGCAGTTCATTCCTCCAATCCTGACATTATTTTTATAAACATTCAGCAGGAGGGGTTTGTTTCAGTTGTAGCAGTTTGGCTCAGTGTTGGGGGCTGAAATGCTGGCTGTTTTCTCTGCCACTGCAGCATTCCCCTGGGCAGCCAGATCATCACAGTCCCTGTGAACTCCTCGCTGTCCTGGCACGTGAACAAGCTGAGAGAGATTGGAAAAGAAGCCTACAATGTCAGCTATGCCTGGAAAATGGTAAGGAATGAAGGCCAGGATGGCACAGAGCAAGTTCTCACCTCTGTCAGCACCTCCTCCCCTGCCTTTCTTCAGCTTGGAACTCACCTGAACACTTAATCTCGACCCAGGGATTGAAATGGAATCGTAAGGCTAAATATAATCCAGGTGACTTTCACTGGTGCCAGAAATAATGGGCTGTTTCTTTGTGCCAGCAAACTCAAGAGGGTGCTTGTGGATCATTTCCCAGCACTAAGTTAAATCCAACCTAAAAGATTGGGCTGAGCAGTTTTAAGAGATGAACTCTGTCGTTGTTTAACAGCAATTCACACAGGAGGGTGTCTGGAGCTCATTTTCTAATACTGTAATGCTGCCATCAATATCAAACCCCTTTTGCAGAGCAGCTGGGGCACTCCAGGCTTTGCTGGTCTGGTTTTTACAGGATCCTTAGAAGACACAAAGCAGTAAAACACGTGGCACATGCAGCACACACGAGTGGGAAGGATAAAACTCCTCCTTTTGAGAGATGCTCTTTGTGTGCTCTCCAGAAAGGGAGCAGCAGTGTGTTTGTGCACTGTGACCCTGCAGCCTCTCCTCTGTCCATGGCACTTCAAAAACCACAGTGTTACAAATTCTGTAGTATTACAAAGTGCCAAATTATCATTGAGCACCAAAAGGAGGGTCTCCTTTAGTGTTCTGCAGGAAAAGATGACACTGTTTTTATTTGGCGTGTTAACTGTGGAAAAGTGGGTTTTGTCTGACTTTGTGGCACCAACACGCACAAGTTCTGGTCCTGTTTGATGAGCTGCTGGTGTTTCCCAGGTGCAGGACACCTCCTTCATCCTGTGTGTGGTGGTGATCCAGCCAGAAATCCCTGTGAAGCAGCTGAAGAACCTCAACACAGTCCCCAGCAGCAAACTGCTCTACCACCGCCTGGACCTGCTGGGCCAGCCCAACGCCTGCCTGCACTTCAAGCAGCTGGCCACCCTAGGTGAGGTTCTACAGGTGGTCCTGACCACCTCAGGATCCTAGGAACACTTAGGGAAACACCTCCAGGGTCATCAAGCCCACCCCGTGCCCGATGCCCACCCTGTCCCCCAGCCCAGAGCTCTGAGTGCCACGGCCACTCCTGCCTTGGCCACCTCCAGGGCTGGGCACTGCAAACCTCCCTGGGCAGCCTTTCCAATGTTTAACAACCCTTTCCATGAAGAAATTCCTCCTGCTGTCCCTCCCCTGAGCCACCTTGAGGCTGTTTCCCCTTACGCTGTCAGCCATGCAGGTGGCTGGAGAATGTGGCAGCAGAAGGTAAAACTCTTCTCAGCAAAACACTGGGAATACTCTCCTCTTGATTCCCAAGGCTGATTTTCCAGTTGTGGCTCTCCCTTGGTCAGAGTTACCTGCTCAGTGCTGAGCACTTTGCCTGGAGTGGGGCTGATTCATCCGAGGATGAGATAAATGCACTGTGGGTTTTGCTCAGAGTTCCCAGAAATCGGGGTGGGGGACAGTGAGAGACGTCTCACCAACCTGGAACTGAGTCCTCTTCTGGCTGGAAAGCACCTTGTTGACAAGTGACATGAACAGGAGGAAGTCCTGGCCTGTTGTGCAGGACTGGTCCTCTTTTCACTTTGGATTTATTGAAGGCTTTCCCTGCCAGAAGCATGAAATGCCATCAAAATTGGAAGTTAAACCTGCTGAGGGAAATGAGAAGGTCAGTGGTGTGATGGATCCCAGGCCCTCCTTAACCTGCTTCAGAATTCCCAGGGTACTGACACAGTCCTGCTTTTGAAAAGCTAAAGAGGTTCTGCTCCACCTGAGTCATTTCAGTGCTGGGAAGAGGCAGATCCTCCACGGCAGTTCTCGTGTCTGGGAAGGATGGAGAGCTTTAAAATCAGGATATCTCTTAAGAACCCAGAGGGGGTTTTACAGAAACATCCTCAGTTGCAAAGTTTAATAGTCAGGTGTTAATCTTGGGGTTGCTAAAATCTGTACTATGAGAACTTCTGAGCGAAGTGCTTGTGTTGGTGGCAGGGTTTGAAGGCCTCGCGGTGGGTTGGTGGCACAGTTGGGAGACCTCCCTGCAATGCAACTGGGATTAGGCTGGAGGAGTTATGGGGGGGCTTCACAAACCCATGGAAATTGCTTTGCCAGTTGTTTCAAATGCAGGGATCTTCTTCTCTTCAATGTGGTGCTTAGTCTTGGTTATCTTCTGTCCACAAATACAAATGGAAAATGTCCAAAAAACGGAGCTGTCGAGCGGCAAAACTTCATGCCAAGCAAAGTGCAGTCCCATCAGGAGATTGGGGCTGGGGAGCAGCTGAAGGAGCAGAGCAGGAGTTGGAAGTGCTGAGGGTGCAGCACACGTGGCTCTGGCTGGGTGGGGATGGGGGTGAGAGGAATGGGACCAAAAGCAGGAGCCTTCACAGCCTGCACTGCAGGCTTTGCTCTGCAGGACGTTCCTCGCTGGGAATTTGGGCTCCAAGGGTCAAACACTCAGAAAAGGCCTTCTTCTCAGCCTTCAGCCACGGCCATTCCTCTTCTTACAAGGGAAAAGCTGTCTGGCTTTGCACAGTGGAAGTTTGGCTTCTGGTCTGGTCTGAGAGTCACACCAGACAGTTGCACCCTCTGCTGCACTTGTGTGCTGCTTTAGAGTTAAACCTGCAGGAGAAATGAAGCCAACTCAGAATGGGATTGCAAGGCAGAAGAACAGTTTCATAAAAGATCACAAAATACACTGAGACAGAAGGGAAATCTGTTTGTGCCACAAAAACACCAG
>VXAU01000747.1:39000-49556 GCA_013399695.1 Formicarius rufipectus
AACACCCAGCTTGTCCCCTGCGGGGTGGGGTGTGCCCTGGGCAGCTGCTGCCAACGGGCCATGGGGAGCTGATGGTGAGAAAAATGCCACAGAGGGTTTAGAACCCACCCCCACCCAGTGCCAAACTGGACCTGGCTACTAAAACCAGGACAACTTGCAATTCTCCACTTGTGCATCATCTGGAACTGAAAAGGCTCGTTTTTGTTTTCCTCAACCCAAACACAGAGAAATCAGTTCTTCTTTAGCACAAAATCCTTTCTTTAGGGGAAACAGCTCCTGAAATCTTTAGAAAAGTTCTTGTTCAGGCTTTGAGAAAAGGAGGGCACTGAAGAACCAAACAGCACCCAGAGATGACAGTAAATGGACCAACGTTGTGACTGTTGCGTTTTGAGGCAGGAAAAGTGCCCTCCTGTGGCTGGGGAGACAGCTGGGCTGGGAAGTGCCCTGCTTTGGGTGGAGACCTTCCCCTTTCCTGCCCTCCCTCCGGGTCCACAGTGACCTAAGGCTGGAGGAGCTGATGGTGGGTCGGGGTCGCTCCTTCAGGGATGCCACTCAGACCCCCTGTGTGTGCCCCACGTGCAGCATGTCCTCCCCCATCTCCTGGTGTTTGGTGTTTGCAGAAAGCCCCACGGTGATGCTCTCTGCTGGCAGCTTCTCCTCCCCCTACGAGCACCTGAGCCAGCCCGAGACCAAGCGCATGGTGGAGCACTACACGGCGTACCTGAGCGACAACACGCGGCTCATCGCCAACCCCGGCCTCAAGGTACCTGTCCCACCGTGTCCCACCCCCTGGGATGGCTCGGGAGGGACCTCAAAGCTTGTCCAGTCCCGTCTCCCTGGGATGGACCTCAAAGCCCATCCAGTCCCACCCCCCTGGGGTGGCTCGGGAGGGACCTCAAAGCCCCTAGGATGGGTAGGGATGGACCTCAAAGCCCATCCAGTCCCATCTCCCTCGATGGTTCAGGAGGTACCTCAAAGTACACCCAGTCCCACCTCCCCGGGATGGACCTCAAAGCCCATCCAGTCCCACCCCTGTGGGATGGCTCAGGAGGGACCTCAAAGCCCATCCAATCCCACCCCTCTAGGATGGACCTCAAAGCCCATCCAATCCCACCCCTGGCACCCCTGGAGGAGCTCTGGCAGCTCCACCTTTGCTTTGCAGTTCTCGGTGAGGAACGAGGTGATGGCCACGAGCCACGGCACGGACGAGTGGATGACGCAGATGGAGCTGAGCGGGCTCAACAGCTACATCGTGCGGCGCTACATTGCCACCCCCAACGGGGTGCTGCGCATCTACCCCGGCTCCCTCATGGACAAGGCCTTTGATCCCACCAGGAGACAGTGGTGAGCCTTTGGGGTCCCTTCGGCAAAGCCTTGTGGGGCAGTAGGGAAGGTGTTCGGGGTTGATTTCTGCAGTTTCTTGCATCAGTTCTGTCATTTCTCCTCAGTTTGCAGTGTAATGATAATAATTTCGGCAGAGTTTGAGGCTCTGCTGGCACCAAGTCAGATGTTGTTCTGGGGAAAGATGTCTAGGATTGCATCAAATGTGTTCTGTGCAGAAGTGAATTGAGCTTTTTTAATGCAGTTGGATGTTCTGAGGAGCCATTTGGTCTGGTTCAGGTACTAATTGTGCTTAAATGCTTAATATTAAGACACATTAATTTGGTGGCCCATTGTTCACAACACGAAGAATTCAGTGTCTGTGCATTTTGGCAGAGTGAAAACATCCTGCCTTAAAGTCACAGCAACCATTTCTCACTAATTAGGAAGGTTTCTTCTGGCTTCCCTCAGGTACCTGCATGCAGTGGCTAATCCAGGACTAATCACCTTCACTGGGCCCTACCTGGATGTTGGAGGGGCTGGTTACGTTGTCACCATCAGCCACACAGTCCATTCCTCCAGGTGAGTGGTCCCTGGGGGGCTCTGGGAGGTCAGAAGGCTCCCAGTTACCAAGGTTTGATCTGGTAGGAGAGAAGAAACCCGGGGGACTCCTGTGTGTCCAAGAAACTGGGGAACAAACCTGGTTTTAAAGGGTTTGTTCCCCCCAAACTTTACCAACCACATAAAGCAGTGAAAACCCAATAAACCAGTGAACATCCCAACCACAATCTCAATCACCCTTGTCCCTCATGGACAAGACCTTTGATCCCACCAGGAGACAGTGGTGAGTTTTTAGGGTCCCTAAGTGGTGAGTTTTTCGGTGGAGTGTGATCTGACCTTGCGCTTCGTGGCAATAGTGAAATACTGTGGAAAACCCATCCTGTAGGAATGGCTCTGAATTCTGTAGCTTTGTTGATCTGGAGATATATATATATATAATATACAGAATAAAACCAGCATGTAGAAAGAAAGGATTGGTTGGTGAGAACGTGCTCCTGGATGGCCATGAGATGAGACACCAGGTGGGCAAGACAAGGAGCTGGGAGAGGAGAGGGATTGCTGTCCTTGGGTTGTGCTCTCTCTCTGTAGTCAAACACTTCTCCATCAAGAGTGTTAATCCCTGAATTTCCTGAAGTTCCTCACACTTACGCTGCTGAAGTTGGAAATACTGGGGTGATGTTTGGAGAGGAATGAGGAGTGACAGCAGATCCAAGGGCAAAGAGAGGTCAGGCCACAAATGGGGTTAATTGAAGGGCTGTCCATCCTCCAGAGGTTGGGGAGCTCCTGCCTGGGCTCTTGAACTCCAGCACTGGACAGGGGCTTCCAGGAGGAAAATGATCTTGGGGCAAACACAGCCTGTGAACCTCCAGCTGCCCCTCCAGGGCTGCAGGAAACAGCCCAGGCTGGGAACTGTCCAACCCCACGTGCAGCTGAAGCACCATCACAGCCAGGTGTTGGCAGGTTAATTTTACCAGGAGTTGGACTTGGGTGGTCCTGGTGGGTCCCTTCCAGCTCAGGATACTCCGTGAGTCCACGAAATTCCCTTTTCCTGGAGGGCTGGCTCTGTTCCAGCTCCCCCCTGGCCCTGAGGTTTGGGATGTTTGAAGGAGCACCCAGGTTCCTCCATCACAAGCTCTCCCAAGCTTCAGGAACAGAGGTTGATTTTCATTTTTACATGGAGTTCATCCCCAGACTTCCCCTGCACACACCCCCACCCAGCAGCCCCCCCAGCACAAAGGACACCTCTAATGTTTCACCCCAGAGCCAGCAGAGTGTGGGACATGCCTCCTCTGCTCTTCCCAGAGGTTCCTCTGCTCCTGGTGGGATTTCCCACCGCGGGACATCTGCCTGTGTGTTTTGGCAGGAGCATTATCAGCCCCTCGTGGTGCTTCTCACAGAGGAATTTACTCGGGGGAAAGAAGCACTTTTGTAAGTAGAGAAGTGCAATTAATCAAAATTCTGATTTTTATCTAACAAGGGATGGTTTACTTGGCTTTGAGAACTTAAAGCTCTTGTGGGCTATTAGAACATGATTAAAGAGCAGTTAAACAAAGTTTGGCAGATGTGAGTGTGATTCCTGGGTAAATCTGACCTCTGAAGCTTCTGGTCACATGCAGCTCTAATCCCCAAAGAGGCCTGAGTTGAAAATCCAGAGGGATGGGGAGGAATCCGTGGGGTTTACAGGGATTCTGGCATTAGGGAGGGTTTAAATCCCACCCTCAGTGTGTCTGCAGCTGCCCCTTCCCTCTCCCTGCCATCCCAGACGTGTCTCTGCGTTTGTTGGAGACTGGGAACAGGAGATTTATGCCAGCAGTTGTTTCATCAAGTTGGCACCAGCAGGCCAGAAGGATTTAATGCTTAAAAATGAAGCTCAAATATTCCCCTTCCCATTGCTGTGTGTGCTGGGGCAGAGCAGGACCTCCAGAGCCTCCTCCCATCCAGCTCAGGGTGTCTCTGCTGCTTCCTCTCACCCTTTTCCCATTCCTGCTCCACGAGGTGCCTGCTGGGGACCATCAACAGGTTTGCAGAACCCGTGTTGGTGTCCCTACAACTGGGACTTGCCCCCGTGCCCACTGCCAGAGCAGAGGTGGCTTTCCGTGGGTGAGGGGCTGCCAGGGCTCTGCTGTGGGGAACCCAGCTGGTGTCCTACCAACAGTCTGTTCCTGCATCCAGAGGGAAACTGGAGCAGAAAAGGGGATTTTGGGAAGCAGCAAGTCAAAAGTGTCGCTTGTGTCACTAGTGGTGGAGATGCTGTGGACGAGGTGGGCACTGTGTGCCCCGGGGCTGGGAGGGCTCTGCCGTGGGGAATCCAGGTGGTGTCCTACCAACAGTCTGTTCCTGCATCCAGAGGGAAACTGGAGCAGAAAAGGAGATTTTGGGAAGCAGCAAGTCAGAGATGTCCCTTCTGTCATCGTTGTAAGCTCACAGGGTGCAGATGCTGTGGACGAGGTGGGCACCGTGTGCCCCAGGGCTGCCAGGGCACTGCTG
The DNA here is from genome assembly GCA_013399695.1 of Formicarius rufipectus. NCBI lineage: Eukaryota > Metazoa > Chordata > Aves > Passeriformes > Formicariidae > Formicarius > Formicarius rufipectus. The sequence goes on from VXAU01000747.1 coordinate 43,369, forward strand.
TGGGGAATCCAGCTGCTGTCTTCCCACTGGTCTGTTCCTGCATCCAGAGGGAAACTGGAGCAGAAGAGGGGATTTGGGAAAGCAGGAATTCAGAGGTGTCCCTTGTGTCACCAGTGTGAACCCACAGGGTGCAGATGCTGTGGGTGAGGTGGGCACTGTGTGCCCAGTGCTGTGGCTGTGCCCCCGGTCCTTGGAGAGATTCCCCCTCCCTCAGCCCAACCTCAGGCTCTGCACATCCCACCCCGCAGGATCCTTTTCCATAACCAGCCCTAAAGAGTAACAATTCCCATTTATTTCCTGCCTGGAATTCCTGATCCCCCCCACACTCGGGAACTGGAGGGGTTTGGCAGCGGGTGTGGGGCAGCTTTGGGTGGGCAGAGAGGGGAGGGAGCAGGGGAAAGCTGAGGAGGGGGGAATTTGGGAGCTGGGAATGCAGGAGCTGTGTCTGGATTGGAGATCTGGGAATGCAGGAGCTGTGCATGGAGCTGGGAGCTGGGAATACAGGAGCTGTGTCCTGGATTTGGGATCTGGGAATGCAGGGGCTGTGCATGGATTTGGGATCTGGGAATGCAGGAGCTCTGCATGGATTTGGGAATGCAGGGGCTGTGTCTGGATTTGGGAATGCAGGAGCTGTGCATGGATCTGGGAATGCAGGGGCTGTGCGTGGATCTGGGAATGCAGGAGCTGTGCATAGATTTGGGATCTGGGAATGCAGGAGCTGTGCATGGATTTGGGATCTGGGAATGCAGGAGCTGTGCATGGATCTGGGATCTGTGAATGCAGGAGCTCTGCATGGATTTGGGATCTGGGAATGCAGGAACTTTTATATATAATCCAGGAGGATTTGCAGGAAATGCCCCATCCCTCCCTGTCCCCTCCATTCCCAGCTGCTCCAGCTGCCAACAGGAGCGGGGTGGGCTGTGCCAGGGGCTGTGCCAGGGCAGCCGGTGCCCCTTTCAAGCAAAGAACTAATTAATTCAAGCATTAATGACTCCCCCCTGATGGCCTTTCCCCTGTGCCTCCTCTCTGCAGTGCACAGATGTCCTCGGGACACTCGGTGGCCGTCATGGGCATCGACTTCACCCTGAGGTACTTCTACAAAGTCCTCATGGACCTGCTGCCCGTCTGCAACCAGGACGGGGGCAACAAGATCAGGTAACGCTGCTCCTGCCACGCAGGACGACCTCAAAGTGCTCGTTTTCTTCTTCTCTTTGACCACTGCACCCAGAGGTTCTTCCCAGCTTCATTTATCCAAGGATTCTGTTCCTCTCAGTGGGTGTTCTCTGGTTGTTTTTGTTACTCCCTAAATCAGCGAAGGAAACAGGATTTTTTGAAGGTCTGCAGGATTATAAAAACGCGGGATTAGTGATTTTATATATATTTTTTTTGTTATATTTAGATTTCATTGAAATTCTGGGGGGAAAAAACCACATTCTTTATTCAATAGACACCCTCCCCAGTTCTTCTGTTTGTTTTAGTGTTGCCTGCTCGGTGGCAGCGGGGGTGTGACCCTGAAACACGATCTCTGGTTGCTTCAACCGTGATGATTTAAACAGCACTTGGCACAAATCTGATTTCATCCGGGGGAATCTGATTTCATTCAGATCCCTGTGTGTGTCTTAATTGTTCCTCTCTCCTCTTTTTTTTCTGAAAATTCACCAGGGGGTGGGGTGGCCTCTGGTTTGGCTCTGGAGTGACTCAGAACATGGTTGGGGCATTCCTGGTGGTTCTTTGTTTGCTTTCAAACCTTCAATTTGGGGAGGGAAGTGGTTTGCTGTCATCCTCCCAGTTCCTTTCTGGTTTGGGTGTTTGTTTTAGATAGATTTCATGGTGTCTAAGCAAAACAAAGCAGGATTTCTGGTCTGGCATTCTTCCCTGCCGGTAACAAAGAGCTGCTAATCAGCGAGGTCAGATGCTCTGCTCCGTTGCCACATTCCCCACAGGAGGAATTCCGAGCACGTTGTCGGGTGTGAGACCTTCCTGACGTTGCTCTGGTGCTTCCAACCCCTGTCAGTGCAGGTGTTTGGGGCTTTTTGGGTCTCTCTGCCAAGCGTTTCCCCTCTGCCCAGCCCTGGGGGTCATCAGGAACCCCCCTCATTCTCCTGCTCCCTGCAGCATCTTCCAAGAAGGAAGAAGGGAAAACGCTCCATCCTCGTGTGCATTTCTAATGCAAGACCCACCCCAAGAAAAACCCAACTCCAAGTCTTTTCCCAACTCCTTTGTACACCTCCAGAGGGCTTCCAGGGCTCTCTGCTCTCCCTCCTGGCTGCAGGGATCCCACACCCACCTTGGGAATCCCAGCCAGGGGAGCCTCAGGGGTTCCCACTGTGCCCAGCCCGTGGTGCCACCACGGGAGCTTCGGGGAGCAGCCAGGTGCCCCTTCTGATGCCCACCCTGGTGGTGGTGCCACCCCAGAGCTGTGGCAGGGGTTCAGGCTCCCAGCGCTGTGGGTTCTGGAGAGGGACACAGATCCAGCATCACTTCCCTGAGGTCACACTAATGGGAAGAGGGAAAAAGCTGGAAAGGCTTGGAGTGATTTATCTCCCCCTAAACTGAATTCTGAAGAGGGAGGTCGTTAGAGAGGAGTGGGAAAGCTGTTTAATTAGCCTCATAGTAGATTAATAAACTCCTGCAGCTCTCCAAGTTCCTTCTGCTCCATTCCTTTGTGGCTCTTCCCCAGTCAGACAATGCCCTGATGGGTTTTCCTTTCTGGTTGGGGTCCCTTTCCAAGGGTGAGGTGGAAAAGCTTCAGGGCGATCCCTGACACCTTCGTGGGTGTGTCTGACGGGCCCCTTCTTTTCATGGATTTAAAGCCTTTCAAAGCTCCTCCTGCAGCCCTGAATTGGGGCTCACGTTTGATGGGGGGGCTCTGGTGTGTGTTTGTTGTGGGCAGGTGCTTCATCATGGAGGACAGAGGGTACCTGGTGGCACATCCCACCCTCATCGACCCCAAGGGACACGCGCCCGTGGAGCAGCAGCACATCACCCACAAGGTCTGCCTCCTTCCCCCTCCATTCAGTCCACATCATTCCCAGTTTCTGGGGCTGCAGAGCAGCTGCTGTGCCTGGTTCCAAAGCCATGACATCCTGCATTTCCCCACCCAGGAGCCCCTGGTGGCAAATGACATCCTGAACCACCCCAACTTCGTGAAGAAGAACCTCTGCAACAGCTTCAGCGACAGGACGGTGCAGCGCTTCTACAAATTCAACACCAGCTTAGTGGTGAGTGTCTCCTGCTCTTTGCTTTTGCTTCTCAGTGGGCTTTTTGGTTGGGTTGGGTGTCCTTTGGTGGGAGCACAAAGCCCTGCTGGGCTCAGCAGCCAGATTTCCCTGTGGATGAACCTCTGCTCCCCCTCTCCCACCCCAAACCCAACGCTCTGGGCTGCACAAGCTCCTCACACGAGATGCCTCCTGACCCTCAGGGCTCCTGGAGGTGAGTCCTGGCCAGCTGTGGTGGTGTCTGCACAGCCTCAGCCAGCATCCCGAAATTAAGGGCAGTCCTCTGTTGCCGGGGAAGGATTTTCCACCAGTAATTGGGATGTTTTTTGCTTTGCATCCTCTGCCCTGCCCTGTTGCTCCCAGCTCTGACCAGTGTCACGTCCTCCTGTGGGGTCTTTATTGGCTTGTGGTTTGGTCAGTTGTCCACATAAATCCATTTCCTGCTGCAAGGCAGGTGGGAATTCCCAGGGGACCATTTGTGGAAGTGCAGTCTTGGGGTTCCTGAGCACTCTGGTCCCTGGGAGTCGTGTGGGACCCACCCTGAGGGGTCTCACCCAGGGGCTGTCCCCCCTCTCAGCACCACAGCTCCACCCTGGCAGAGTCACTCCAGACTCATTCCAGGGATGGGAAGCTCTGGGGGAGAAGCTGCTCTTGAAATAGAGCCTTCTTGAAACTGCCCCTTCAGTTAGTCGCAACCTGGGCTGGTGGGCTGGAAGTGTCCGAAATATTTGAAAGGCATGTCAGGACACATTGATTTATGTCAGGCAGGTTTAAACATGCTCAGGTAGGCTTAAACATGTTCAGTTAGGCTTAAATATTTTCAGATAGGCTAAAACATTTTCAGATAGGCTTAAATATTTTTAGTTAGGCTTAAATATTTTCAGATAGGCTTAAACATTTCCAGTTAGGCTTAAACATGTTCAGATGGGCTTAAACATGTTCAGGTAGGCTTAAATATTTTCACATAGGCTTAACCATGGTCAGATGAGATTAAACATGGTCACCCCATGGGCTGCAGGGGGGTCTGTGCCCCCCGAGGGATCTCCAGGGGCTGCAGGGGGGGCACAGCTTTGAGTCCTTCCCCCCCTGCTCCCGTGGGGTCCCTCCTTCTCCTCCTCCTGCTCCCACCTTGGGCTCTGTGTTGTTCTCCCATGGCTGGAATTCCCAACTGCCCCACACTCCTCAATTCTTCACTCTGGGATCCCAGAGCTGGCACTGGGATTCTCCATTGGCTCAGCTTTGGCCACCAGCAGGAGGTCCCTCCTGGCCCTGGCTGTCCTTGGCTCCACAGCACAGGGGGACCTTCTGGCAGCTTCTACCACCAGAAACCACCCTGGATTGTCCTCCCGCTTCTCCCACACTCCACCCACAGAAACCCACGCCACCCCCCCCCGTGTTTCACCCCCCTGGCTCTCACTGCTCTCCCCCAGGGTGACCTGACCAACCTGGTGCACGGCAGCCACTGCTCCAAGTACCGCCTCACCCGCATCCCGGGTACCAACGCCTTCGTGGGCATCGTCAACGAGACGTGCGACTCGCTGGCCTTCTGTGCCTGCAGCATGGTGGACAGGCTCTGCCTCAACTGCCACAGGTGGGCACTGCCAGGGCACAGCCTGCCCCGGGGCTGCCCTCCCTCCCTCTTCCCCCTGGCCAAACCTATAACAACGTGCCCATCTCGTGTGCCGAGTCAGTGCAGAACTGAAGTGAGGACGAAAGAGTTGGCTTTGCTGATGGGCACGAGGAGCTGGGGCACTGCTCATCCTGTGCCAGGCTGTCAGAGTGTTTGAACCAGGGTGGTTTGGCCTTGAGATCGTGGAAATCACAGGGTATGCTGGGCTGGAAGGGACCTACAAGGACCATCCAGTCCATCTCTCAGCTCTGCACAGCCCCAGCCCCAAAACTCACCCCCTGTGCCCCAGAGCATCATCCCAACCCTCCTGCAGCTCTGGCAGCCTCGGGGCTGTGCCCACTGCCCTGGGGAGCCTGGGCAGTGCCCACCACCCTCTGGGGGAAGAGCCTTTCCCTGAGATCCCCCTGCCCTGGCACAGCTCCTGCCATCCCTGAGATCCCCCTGCCCTGGCACAGCTCCTGCCATCCCTGAGATCCCCCTGCCCTGGCACAGCTCCTGCCATCCCTGAGATCCCCCCGCCCTGGCACAGCTCCGTCCNCCTGCCATCCCTGAGATCCCCCTGCCCTGGCACAGCTCCTGCCATCCCTGAGATCCCCCTGCCCTGGCACAGCTCCTGCCATCCCTGAGATCCCCCTGCCCTGGCACAGCTCCTGCCATCCCTGAGATCCCCCTGCCCTGGCACAGCTCCTGCCATCCCTGAGATCCCCCTGCCCTGGCACAGCTCCTGCCATCCCCTGCTGCTGTCCCTGGTGCCCCAGAGGAGAGCTCAGTGCCTGCCCCTCCCAGGGAAGTCGAGATGGTTGGGTAGATGATGTTCAAAGATCTGGAGACCTTCAGGGCCATTTCTTCTGGCACAGTCCTGCCCGTGGTTTTCTGTGGACTGACACAGTTTTCCATGGAGGGGATCCAGGAGATCTTCCCTCCACCATCCTTGTGAGTTTGTTGCGCTGTCAGGAAGGATCCCTCCATCCAGAGCTGAGGCTTGGCCAGGGGGTGCCTGGGGGATTTGGGGGTTGCAGGGGACGGGCAGCAGATCAGAGGCTCTGTGGTGGCACTGCAGGGCAGAGCAGTCCCCGTTCCTGGGGAAGGAGAAGGGCTTTGAAGGGCCTTCCCCGTGGGAGGAGGTGCTGTTGGTGGGATCAGTGGGCAGGCTCTGAGGGGTGTTCTGTGTGTCTCCTGCCCCTGAAGGATGGAGCAGAACGAGTGTGAGTGTCCCTGTGAGTGCCCGCTGGAGGTCAACGAGTGCACCGGCAACCTGACCAACGCCGAGAGCAGGTGAGGGCAGATCCCCTGCCAGGGGCACCTTGGTGAGCCTGCCCTGCCTTGTCCTGCCTCTTCTG
>VXAU01000747.1:56258-69406 GCA_013399695.1 Formicarius rufipectus
GGGCCATGGGGAGCAGTTGGTGAGAAAAATGCCACAGAGGGTTTAGAACCCACCCCCACCCAGTGCCAAACTGCTCCTGGCTACTAAAACCAGGACAAGGACCTTTGCTGGCTCGGGGTGGAACTGCTCTGGTGCTCGGCTGGCTTAGGGTGGAGGAGAAGGGGCCGAGCCGGGGCTCATGGGGGTCTCCAGCATCCTCATGAGGGGGAGTGGAGGGGCTGTTCGCTCTCCTGGGAGGACTCAAGGGCACGGCTGGAGCTGGGGCAGGGCAGGGTTTGGTTGGGTGTCAGGGTGGAGTTGTTCCCCCAGAGGGTGGTGGGCACTGGACAAGGCTCCCCAGGGCAGTGGGCACGGCCCCAAACCCAGCTGAGTTGAAGAAGTGTTGAGACAACACTCTCAGGGACGGGGTGGGACCTTCAGGGATGGGTCTGTGCCCAAACCCAGCTGAGTTGAAGAAGTGTTGGGGCGACACTCTCAGGGACGGGGTGGGACCTTCAGGGATGGGTCTGTGCAAGGCCAGGAGTTGGACTCGGGGCTCCTCGTGGGAGGGCTCTTTCAGCTCAGCACATTCTGTGCCACCTGGTGGCAGCTGGTCCTGCCCAGCCAGGGAGCAGGTGCTGGCACAGCAGCAGCTGAACCTGCTCCTCCTCTGGGGATCTCCCAGTTGCACTGGGTGACCAGAACTCAGGCTGACAGGTACCACACCCCTCCCATCCCCAGCCCTCACCATGCCAATGTTCTGTTGAGGGAAGGGACCTTCACAGGAGAAAGCAAACCCCTTGCAGTGAAGTGAGGATCCCTGCAGGTCTTCTCTGACAGGACATGCCCACCTCCCATAGCAGCACCATGTGCTGGGCACATCCATCTGTGAGTGTGGCTTTAGGCCAAGTGCCAGCTGCCTCCTCAGCCTCCCTGTCACATCTCCAGTCCACAGCAGCTCCTCAGACATCACCAGTGCAAGGAGGGCATGGAACTGTTGGGGCAGGTCCAGAGGGGACCACGGAGTTGCTGATGGGGCTGGAGCATCTCCCCTATGGAGACGGGCTGGCAAAGTTGGGGTCGTTCAGTCTGCAGAAGAGAAGGTTCTGTGGACACCTCAAAGCACCTTCCAGTGCCTGCAAGGGCTGCAGGGAGCTGGAGAGGGGCTGTTCATCAGGAGCTGGGGTGACAGGACAAGGGATGGCTTCAAACTGACAGAGGGTAGGTTTAGGTTAGATGTTGGGAAGAAATTCCTCCCTGTGAGGGTGGGCAGGCCCTGGCACAGGTTGCCCAGAGAAGCTGTGGCTGCCCCATCCCTGAAAGTCTCCAAAGCCAGGTTGGATGGGGCTTGGAGCAACCTGGGCTGGTGGAAGGTGTCCTTCTCCTTCATAGCAGGTTGGAACAAGATGAACTTTAAGGTCCCTTCCAACCCAGACCATTCCATAAGTCTTAAGATCTTCCAGCACCTTTAAGTAGATGCTGCTCAGCATTCTGCTCAGGCAGGTTGGGTTTGTCTCTGGTGCCCTCAGTCTCCTTAACCCTGGAAAGCTCTTGGAAGGGGGTAATGCTGTTGACTCATCAGGAGGCTTGAGGAGGGTTAGACAGGTCTGCAGAGCTGTCAGCTGGAGCTGGGGGGGTGACAGCAGACCTGCTCCACTGCTGAACTGTGGCTGCACTCATGGAATTGCTGAGGGACAGGAAATCCAAAGGCCAAAGCTTTGGAATGTGGCTGAACAGATGTCTGCAGGGCAATCTTGCTGTAGGAGGCATTACCCTGGATTTGGGGCCAGATTACCCCAGATCTGCCCCATTAATGCTCCCTGGGCTCTGTTTCTTGCAGCCCCAGGAAATCCTTCCCATCCTTTAGTCCTCCTGTCGGGGTCAGCAGGGGAACTGTCCCCCTCCAGCTGAAACGTGCACCACTATTTTTAGTCTCTGTAATTCCATCTTCTTCAAAAGGGCTGCCCGGTCTCCTTCCCCAGCTCCTCCCTGCCCATGGCTCAGAGCATGGCAAACGAGGGCCAGCTCTGGGTGCTCAGCCTGCTATTTTTGGCCCACTCCTGGTGGGTGTCTCCAGCTGACAACCTCACCCAGGTGCTCAGAATGGTGCCTCGGCCTTTTAGCCCGAGTTTTTGAGAAGGGTTGTTGTTCTATTTCCTTTTAAATTGAATTTAGAGATACTGAGGTGGCTTTGCTTGGACTGCAGGCTGGGTCTGAGTGGGAATTGGTTTCAGTGATGAATCCAGCTCTCCCAGGAACCTGAAGCACCTGCTTCCGAGGCAAGGTGCTTTCTCTGACCATCTCTGAGGGACCTGGCAGGAAGCAGCTCCCTGGCTGAGCCAGCAAGGGTTAGCTGTTAGCTGCCTTTCCATCGTTTCCTTTGGAATATCCCAGGGAATGTGATGTCTCATCACTCCTGATGTGGGGTTTTTTAACTTCTCAGCCTGCAGCAGCAGATATTTTAGCCAAAAGAGAGCCCTGAGTTGGGTGCAGCACGTGCACCTATCCCTTGTCTCTTTAGAAAACCAAGCAACACCTTAACAGACTTTTTTGGGGTAGTTTCAAATATTTGGGTTTGAAAATCAGTGCCAACAGTTGTGCACCTGTCCCTTGTCTCTTTAACAACTAAGCAACACCTTGACAGATATTTTTGGGGTGATACCTTACATTTTGGGTTGAAAGTCAGTGCCAGCAGTTGTGCACCTAATCCTTGTCTCTTTAAAAAAGCCAAGCAACACCTTAACAGATATTTTTGGGGTGGTTTCTTATATTTGGGTTTGCAAATCAGTGCCAGCAGTTGTTTACCTGTCCCTTGTCTCTTTAACAACTAAGCAACACCTTGACAGATATTTTTGGGGTGATACCTTACATTTTGGGTTGAAAGTCAGTGCCAGCAGTTGTGCTGTACCAAACTGCTGGCCACACAGTTCTGATTCCCGTTTGGGGTGGTGCAGACCCAAAGTTTACAGGGTGACAGGGGGAAAGGGTCCCTTATGAGAGAGGACGAGCTCCCTGGGGCTCTTCTCTTCGAGAGAACACAGTCCATTCTCTCTCTGAAGCGCCCGGAACGAGCCCTACTCTCAGTCCTGCCTTTCCCCACCCCCCGTGTGTGTCCCCCCCAACCCCTTCAGGCTACAGCACCATGAGCCCCCAGGAGGACAGCGAGAACCCACCGGGCAACAACGACCCCCTGTCGGCGGGCGTGGACGTGGGACCCCACGACGAGGAGCTGGAGCTGGACACTCCACCCCAGACGGCCGCCCTGCTGAGCCACAAATTCCAACCCTACCGGCTGCACCCCGCGGCCCTCCAGCACAGCCACCACCTGCAGGCGGCCGTCACCGTGCACACGGTGGATGCCGAGTGCTGACGGCTCCCCACCCTCCCTGGCACCGCCACCCCGGGCATGGCAAAGCCACCGGCTCCGGACTGCTGGAGGAGGAGACCTTGCCCCGCTGCGGGGACCACCAGAGACACGGAGCAGGAGGCGGGGGGGAGCCCCGAGGTTGTGTGGCAGCGCTGAGCCGAGGGCAAGGGAGGGAGAGGGGCTTGGGAGAGCCCCGGGGATGGGCTTGGAAGAGCCCTGGAGATGGGATTGGAAGAGTCCCGGGAATGGGCTTGGAAAAGCCTCGCAGAGGGGCTTGGCAGAACCCCGGAGATGGGCTTGGCAATGCCCCAGGGATGGGCTTGGCAATGCCCCGGAGAGGGGCTTGGCAGAGACCTTGAGATGGGCTTGGAAGAGACCCCGAGATGGGCTTGGAAGAGACCCCGAGATGGGCTTGGAAGAGCCTTGGAAAGGGGCTTGGAAGAGCCTCGCAGAGGGGCTTGGCAATGCCCCGGGGATGGGCTTGGCAATGCCCCAGAGAGGGGCTTGGCTGAGCCCCTGGGATGGGCTTGGCTGAGCCCTGGAAATGGGCTTGGAAGAACCTCGAGGATGGGCTTGGCAGAGCCCCGGGGATGGGCTTGGCAGAGACCCCGAGATGGGCTTGGCAGAGACCTCGAGATGGGCTTGGCAGAGCCCCGGGGATGGGCTTGGCAGAGACCCCGAGATGGGCTTGGCAGAGCCCCGGAGAGGGGCTTGAAAGATCCCCAGAGATGAACCCCGGAGATGGGCTTGGCAGAGCCAAGGAGATGGGCTTGGAATTGCCCCGGAGAGAGGCTTGGAAGAGCCCCCGGGATGGGCTTGGAATTGCCCCGGAGAGAGGTTTGGTTGAGCCCCGGGGATGGGCTGGTTTTCCTCGACGGGGAGGGCGAGCGGCGGCGTGTGCGGCTGCAGGCGGGGCTGGGCGGGGAGCGCTGCCGTGCGGGACCCGGGGCGATGCGGCGCAAGATTTTTAAGTAAAGGATTATTTTTCTACTATTTATTGAACTTGGAAACTTCGCGGGGGGGAGGGAGGGAGGGAGGGGGGGAAACGCGTTAGTGATTCTCGGCGTGCATCCCGTGCCGGGGAAGGGGCTCTCCCGAGGGAGACACGTCTGGTCCTCGTTAGCAGCTCTCCGGCCACTGCTCCGCTCTGCAAAGGGAACACGAAGAAGTCCTTTCTGCCTCGGTGTTTACGTTGGAAGGCTTTCTTTTTTGTCCACGATGGTTTTGTGTAAATAGCCCGGCCTGATCTCTGTTCCAGTGTTGTCCTCTCACGTGCAGAGGAGAAATCCTGTTCTCCACCGCTAAAATTCCGAGGGTCCTGCCCGTGAACCTCCCCGGCTTCACCTCTCTGACCATCCTTCAAGGAGTCCTGTGTGGAAGGAACAAAGAATTTGGTCAGCACTGGGGACCAGATAATCCCAGCTGGAAGCTGTGCTGTTCTCCTGTGTCTTTAGGATGCTGTTGAGACCAGAAGTAGGGCCAAACCAGCATCCTGGGCTCCTGTAGAAGGAATCCTGGAGCCATCAGGAGAAGCTGCTGCTGTTTGTCTGGAATTTTCACATGGCTTGGTAATCCAAACACAGGTTTCTCCATGTCTCCAACACCGGGCCTCGTAACTGTGAATTAGTTTGGAATCACAGTGTGGTGTTTTTAGAGTCACGTTTTGTGATTACGAGGATATGAGAACATTCCTGCACTGTGCAGATGATGAACATCCATTTATATATAGGGGTTTTTTTTCTAAAAAAGAAATCACTTGTTTGAATTAATATGGTACCTAATACTGTGTTATGTAAAAATTTGGTTCTTAAACAGTACAGTAAAATAATTACATGTGTGATACCAGGATACCCCTTTATACTGTGTATAAAATGAAAATCTCTAGTGAAATAAACTGTATATAAAGATAGGTCTGTGGATAAGTGGCTACATGGAAATGATTCTGTCCCAGTTTCCCTTTGTGGCTGCAGAAATGCTGGAAAAGGACTGCAAATTCACACGGGTTCCTCTACTTTTACCAACAGCCTTGAGAGATCTAAACTTTGCATGTCAATGACAATACTGAGCTGAGTTTTAGAGCCTTTCTTCAGCCTCTTGGCCGTTATTTGGGAAGTGAACATTTCTGGAAGTGGTCAGCCTCCCCAAAGCCAAGAATTGCAGGGGTTTCTCTTCTCTGCAAACTCAGTGCCTGTGGATTTTGCCATTCTGTGGGGTGTGTGTGTGTGTGTGTGGGATTAGGTGGAGGCTTTTTGCTGAGCAGGAATCTCCTGAGCCCTGCTTTGTGCTCTCCCGGCTCTGCATCTGATGCTTTGTGTGTCCAGCTCGACCCCCAGCTCGCTGGAATTCCTCCTTTTCTGTCCAAAAATCAGGCTGGATTGGTGGGTCCTGGACAAAAAACTGGCTGCTTTGTCGGGTTTGCCCTCAGAAGAAGATGTGGGGTGTTGATCTTGCTGCCTCCCAAGGAACAGCAGACACAGGCAGGAAGCAGAATGTTGAAGCATGGAGGGGAAATTGCATCCAGCACAGAAACTCTTCCCCTCTGAGGGAGTCCCAGTAAGAGTTGGAGTGAAACGTCCAGTGGGGTGCTTTGTTGATTGCCTTATCCTGCAGAGCTCGTCGAGGTGTTCTTTGTAAAATTCAGGGATAAATCAGATTGGAAGTTCTAGCAGGGCTGTTTGTTCAGCTCCTTGAAGCAGAGCAGGTGGAATTCAGCCCAGAGCTGCCCCCACGGGTGTCTGTGGCAGGTGAGGCCCCCTTTGAGGGGTGTTTTTCCCCTCTGCAGACACGTGGAGGAGTTTCACTCTGCAGCTGAAGTTCTTCAGGTGAGTATTTGTTCCCCAGGTGCAGTTTATGCCCTGCATGGAAACCAACACGGGGAGAAAGCAAAACTCACCCTTGGCTTGGTGTGTCGTGGTGCAGGTGTCGGTTCCGGCCAGGCAAGGCTGTGGAGCACCTTTGGGGTGAGAAGCAGCTTAAGTCCTTTGAGTAAATTGCACTGCTAAGTGTGTTTGTACAACCTGTGTTTATTGATCCACAATGGCACGTTCTCTGTTGTGTTTTATAGTGGGACAAATCCTTTTTGATCCAAATGTATCAGGGATATCATGAATAACTCGCTGACCCGTGCGGGTCCCTTCCAACTCAGAACGTTCTGTGACTGACCTCGTTGGAAAATGCCACAAGATCCATGATTTTAACTGCATGTTCGTGTATAAATGGAGTGATTTTTTGGTGGTTCCTCACCTTCCGTCCCACCAGAAGGTGCTTGCAGGGCTCTGTTGCAAAACCTCTTGGAAGTGACAGCAACAAAACCCCTCTTGCTTTTGCCTTGTGACCTTTCCTGGAGCTGCTGCTCGGCCACTTTGCCTCCGGGCCATGCAAAGTGTTCTTGGCTGAGGGGTGTGGATGAGCTGAAGGGATGAGAGGAGCCAGAACTCTTGGCTGTTGAGCAGTAATTCCGTGGCAAACCCCTCTGTGGAGGTGTGCCAAATCCCAGCTGACCTTGTCCCAGCAGGAATAAATGGAATGCTGGGAAAGATGGGATTGCTCCTTGAAACCCCAACCCGATAATGGGCGTCATTGAGGTTTGAGAGAAGCTGCCCGAGAGCCCTTTGTTTTTATTGCCTCTGTTGCTGCCCTGGCCCTCCCTGCTCATCATCATTTTACGATGTTGACTTGAGGAGCAGGACCATAAACGAGGCAATTGGAGCCCGTGCCCTCCTTCCCCAGAACCCTGAGGGCTTTATAGCCCCTCATTTCCCCCCGACTTGGGTTTTGCTGCACAGTTGTGTTCCTTTCCTGGAGGTTTTCTTTCATTTTTATTCTAGAAGAAAAGGGTTCTTTTCAAATGAGGAGGAGTGTTGCCTTTGGTTTGTGTTCATCAGGGCTTGGAGCTCTGGGGGTCTGAGCATTGCAAGGGGGTGGATGTGTCCCACAGCCCAGAAACTGCTGCCTGCCCACGGAGAAGCTGTTCCCGTGGGCACAAGGTCCTGCTTGGAGATGGGTTGGGAGGATCTGACCTCCTGAGATGAGTTTTGATTTGTCTGTGCCACTGCCTGGGTGAGAAGTGTGATTTGGAAACACCAGTTCTTCTTCCAGTTTGCCCACGAAGAGTTTATAAGGCCACTTTAAGGCATGAAATATTATCTTTACCCTTGGCCTTGGCAAGGAGAGGGAGGAGGGATGGGAATTCAGGAGAGGTTCCCATGCTGCAGGAGTTGTGACTATAACTGGTCAAAAGGAGATCTCGGGCTTTCAAAGGCTTTGTTCTCTAAAGTGACCCAGAAATGGGGATGAGGAGACACAGGGAATCTGTCAGAGGACAAATTATGGGAGTAAACTGGCAGCAAATGTGGAAAAGGGAGGAAAAAACCCAGGGTGCAAAAGTCCTGGCTCGAGTTAAGAGCGTTGCAGGTGATCCAAAAGGCTGTTTGCAAGTGCAAAGATTAATTTGCAGTGTCCATAGCCCTTGGCTACCCATTTCATTTGTTTTTACAAGAGAATTCCAGCTCTGGCTGGGGCTTTCAAAGGAGCCTGCACTGGGCTCTCAGTGATGTTTGGAATATTAATTCCCACCACAGTCAACTCGGTCACCGCTGCTTTGTTTTGCTGGGCACCCCCCTCCTTTGCCAGGCACCCAAACTGTGGGAAGGGAACTCATGGAATATTTCATATCCTGATTTGCAGCCCTCTGGCACGAGGAGAGGCAATTCCTTTCTCAGCTTGGTGCTCCACACTGAGTCACTGAAGGACCTTGGTTGGTGTTCCCAGCCAAGGCTGCGGTGGAATTTCGACACCCAACGCCAAGAGTGAGGTCCTCCAAGCCCTGCCCGGCTCGTGGGGTGCCCCACACACCTGCTGGGGGTGCCAGAGCCTGCCCTGGCAGCTCCACCTCGGGAGAGGAGCCCCGTGGAGGGCAGGATACCACCTGGGAACACCCTGCAATCCCAGGGCAGAGGTGGCACATCCGAGGGCTGGAAGGTCCCCCTTCAGCTCCCAGAGTGGGGGAAGTTTGGGTGTCACCCCTGTCCCTGGTGGCAGCCCTGGGTGGGAGCCAGCAGGAACATGCCTCTTGGTTGGGTTTGTTGTGCAGTTTTAGGGCAATCCCACCAGGCTCCTGGAGAAGGTGCTCTCTGCTGGGATTGCATCCAGTGGGACAACGGGAATGGTGGCAGGGAAGGGAAGCTGTTGGCCAACAAGGCAGTGCAGGAGCTCTCTACCCCATCCCTCGCCTGGCAGGAGCAGGACAAGTTCCCTTGGACAAAGGGAACAACCTGGGCCTCCAAAACTGTCAAGTGGGCACTTTCCATAAGCAGTTTGTGTGGGAAAAGGTGGAGAAATCCAGAATATGCTGAACTGGAAGGGATCCACGAGGACCATCGAGTCCAACCCTCACCCTGCACAGCCCCAGCCCCAAGAGTCACCCCTTGTGCCCCAGGGCATCATCCCAACCCTCCTGCAGCTCTGGCAGCCTCAGGGCTGTGCCCACTGCCCTGGGGAGCCTGGGCAGTGCCCACCACCCTCTGGGGGAAGAGCCTTTCCCTGAGATCCCCCTGCCCTGGCACAGCTCCTGCCATCCCTGAGATCCCCCTGCCCTGGCACAGCTCCTGCCATCCCCTGCTGCTGTCCCTGGTCCCCCAGAGGACACACAAAGAGGTGTTGCCACCTTCTTGTGAAGCTGGTGGTCTGTGCCTCCCCCAAACCCCGGCACTGGCACAGCAGTTCAACCTGCCAAGTGTCTCCAGTTGGGCCAACACTGGTGGGTTTTGCTGATTTGAAGACCCTCCCAGTGCTCTCCGAGGTGATGGGACCAGCAGCCACCCCGAGGTGGGCTGGCACCACAACAGCAAACTGGGAGCCCAGTCGAAGAGTTTTGATGCTCTTACTTTCACTTCTCCAACGTCCTGACACTTGGATTCATTTGCTCCCAAAGTGTCAATTCTCTGGGCGTGATGTATGCAAATTGGGCGAGATTAATTGCTGAGTAATTAAGCATCGTGGTCTAATTGCTGCAGATAATGATGCCCTCGTTAAGGGTTTCTGCTGCAGCAGAAGGAAGGGAATGTCCAGGTGTTGCTACCATGACCTCAACCAGGGAACCTGGAAAATGGGAATGGGCTTGGAATGTGCTGCCCAGGAACACGGGGAAGGCAGACAGACCCTTCAGGGGTGTGTTTAGGGCAGGAAGGCACAACAGACTCCCTGGAAACCTTTTTAGGGCAGCACGTTTGGAAGTCTCATCAGGGTTTTCTTGGGAAGTTTCACTTGTGTTCCCTCCTTTAGGCCAGTTTTCCACATTGAACAAGTTTTCCACATTTAATAAGTTTTCCATATTTAATGTTTTCCACATTTAATAAGTTTTTCCATTTAACAAGTTTTTATTTAACAGGTTACAGCGTTTTTAAGGACAAAATATTGGTGGGGGGAAGGGAAGGAGGGAGTGTTGGAAATTCCAATCTCTGCTGGCAGGGATAAGTCATGGCCTGGTTTGTCTGATCCCAACAAACTGCTGCTCCCTCCCAGGACATCCCAGCTATTCCTGGCCAAGTTTCTCCAAGTTCATCATGAGCCACTTCCAAGGAGTTGTAAATGGGGCAGTGATGGAGATGTCTCAATTTCCCTTAGGGAATGCTTTGACCCACACTCAAAATTCCCCTTTTTTTTTGATGTGAAATCATTTTCCAGCTCCCTGGGAACTCTCACTGTGGGTTTCCAGTTCCTGAAAAACTGGTCCTTTTAGGGAATCTGGGACTGGGTGGTTTGAAACTCCCCTTTGTGGGCTGGCCAGTAAAAGTAGCCTGGGTAGGAATGTGGGGCTGTGCCTGCTTTTGCCAGAAATCCAAGGGACGATTTAATCTGTTTGAAATAGTAAAGTTGCCAAAATGCACTTTGTGCCAGTAAGTTATGACTAAATTTGAAGTTGAATAAGGAAAAATAAAGCCTGTGAGGGAAGAGTGGTGATTTAAAGCAGGGAGGGCAGTGATTTAGGAGAAAGTGTTGCAGAGGTTCACCTTTTGAAAATAACTGTACTTACAATATTTGTTTGCTCTTCCCTTTGTTCCCAGTTGTTACCCAAGAATTTGGCTTTGGTTCGTGGGGGTTTGTTTTAATGGTTTTTTTTTTGCTCTTATTTTGCTGCCTTTAAACACAACCAGACAGGTTTGCTAACGAGGCAAGAAAGGTCATAAATTCTGCTGCAAAGACCATGAGTCCCAAAATAGCCCCACCACAGTGTGGCCCAGTGTCATGAGCTCCTTGGAACACTTTCCCCCTTGGCAGCTCCCAGCTCTTGCCTCCTCCATCCTTGTTTGTCCACTGAGCCACAGGAGGAGTTCCTGGGGTCATCCATCATTCCTAACCCTGAGAGGTCAAAAAGCCATCAGGTTGGACTTGGGAAGAGAAGGTCTGGCTGTGGGCACAGTCAGCTGAGGGGCTTTTGTGCCTGCAGGGGAGCAAATTGCAGGAGTGAAGAGACATCCCTTGTTTGGACACGTCACTGTGCTGGGGAACAGGGCTCTGAGATGGAATTCACTGGGAAAAGGGGCAGGGAACTTGTTTTGGCACCTCTGGTGGGTGTTGGATCTGTGTCTGTGAGATGGTTGAGGGTCTGGATGATGATCACCCACCTAATTATCCAAGGATAGTTTTACAGGCAGCACTTGGCAAATCCTGGGGACTCGAGAAGCCCTCACAGCTTGTGCTGGAAAAGGTTGTTTCATAGTTTTAAAATGAAAATCTTCACCTGAAATTTGAAAAAAAAATAGCAAGCATACACATATTTTCCAGTCACATTTCTCAAGGAATGGTGACCTATAAAAATCTTGATTTTTCTAAGAATATGAAGTTCTCTCTGTATCAGATCTCACAGTAATAATTTGTGATCATTTTTCCTGGGTTTGCTTTAAGTATGAAGGTGAAGCTGATATTGTTCAGGACAGGCTGAATTCACTATTTACAAATGTCTTTCACACCCTGATTTCCAAAAGTTCATTAAAAGTAATGCAAATATTGAAAGAGGAGGAACAGAACCTGTTAGAAAAGTCAGGGAAGAGGAAGCCCTTGAACGGCCCTTGTCAGATGATGATTTTTTTAAATAATAAACCAAAAAGTACCTTGATTATTTTTTGCTCAATAGTTTTTATATTGATTTTAGAAGTAATGAAGGTCCAAGGTACTTTGGAGTCTTCCCTTGCTTTGGTTTGGGCTGAAGCAATTTCTAAACCCACTTATTTGGTGGAGTTTTTTAATGTGCAGCTGAGAATCCTGTCCTTGAAAGGGCACTTGGAACCTGATCAATAATTACCCTTCAGAATTAGATGTTCTTGCTAAGAACTTGGTCACACAAACCCAATTTAACTTTGAGGGTTTTTCTTTTTCCAATTTCCTTTTCAAGACTTATACTTTTTCAGGTCTGGATTATCTTTTGCCTGTTCTTTGTGGTTTAAAACAGGATGCAAATATTTCCATTATTCTCCCTCCCTTTGTGGCAACGATGACAACGTTGAGAGCTGCATTTTTTGTAAATGACATTGCAAGTTCCTGTGCTCGAGGAGAAATGGCTTTGCTAAGAGGACAATCTGGGTTATTTTCTTTTAAAGGGAGTGCTGACTGACAGAGTGAGATGTTTTTACAGACAGAGAGAGGAAAATTCGTGTTCCAGCCATTCCCAGAAATCCTGTCCTTCTCTGGGCTCCTTTTCCTCACAGGTCACAGCCCAGGACATGGTGCTGTGTGTCACGGGTTTCTGTAGCTGAATTTTAGTAGAAGGGGGGCGCTTCCAGGATGGTTTCTGTTAGAAGCTGCCAGGGACATGGAGCTCCTGGAGAGGGTCCTGTGGAGGGACTGGAGGTGACGGAGGGACTGGAGGTGATGGAGAGACTCGAGGTGATGGAGGGACTGGAGGTGATGGAGAGACTCGAGGTGATGGAGGGACTGGAGGTGATGGAGAGACTCGAGGTGATGGAGGGACTGGAGGTGATGGAGAGACTCGAGGTGATGGAGGGACTGGAGGTGATGCAGAGACTGGAGATGATGGAGGGACTGGAGCATCTCTGTGACCAGGAATGGCTCAGGGAGCTGGGGCTGTTCAGCCTCCACAAGAGATCCTGAAAGGGGGCCCCGTTAACGTGGATAAATATCTACAGGGAGGGCGCAGGGATGGCCCCGGCTCTGCTCGGGGATGTCCCGCAGCGGCACAGGAGGGACGGGCAGGAACCGATGCCCAGGAAGCTCCACCCGGACATGATGAAGAGTTTCTTGGCTGTGCGGTGCCGGAGCAGGAGCAGAGGTAGGGAGGGTTGGGGTGCACTCGGGGGGATACCCCAGGCCCCGCAGCACGACCCTTCCAGCCCGGCCCCGCAGCGAGTCCCGCACACAGCCCGGCGGGCCCCGCTGCCCCGCCCCGGCGGGCTGGAGGGCTCGCTGTCGTTCTGGCCGGCTGTCGTTCTGTCTGTCGGGCCGGCTGTCGTTCTGTCTATCGTTCTGTCTGTCGGGCTGGCTGTCGTTCTGTCTGTCGTTCTGTCTACGTTCTGTCTGTCGTTCTGTCTATCGTTCTGTCTGTCGGGCTGGCTGTCGTTCTGTCTGTCGGGCTCTCTATCGTTCTGTCGGGCTGGCTGTCGTTCTGTCTGCTGAGCTCTGATGGAGCACTGGGTTCACTGGGCGTCAGAGGTTGGACTGGGTGATCTCTGAGGTCTTTTCTGGCGGGCTGTCTATCGTTCTGTCTGGCTGTCGGTCTGGCTGTCGTTCTGGCTGTCGGGATGTCCGTCTGTCGGTGCCGGGTGATCCGACAGCCCCAGTCTGTCTG
>VXAU01000747.1:70874-87919 GCA_013399695.1 Formicarius rufipectus
GGTCCCTGCCCCCGGTTCCCGTCCCTGTCCCCTGTGTCTGGTCGCCTATCCCCTGTGTCTGATCCCCTGTCCCCGTCCTGGTCCCCGGTCCTCATCCCTGTCCCCGGTCCCCATCCCTGTCCCCGCCCCCGGCTCCCGTCCCCGGTCCCCGTCCCTATCCCTGTCCCCGGTTCCCTTCCCTGTCCCCTGTGTCTGGTTCCCCGTCCCGGTCCCCGGTCCCCATACCTGTCCCCGGTCCCTGTCCCCGCCCCTGTCCCCGTGTAACGGGAGCACCAGCGGCCGCCGGGCCGTGTGCCAGCGCTGCCGCCCAGCCCCGAGCCTGCCTTTCCTTTTCCTTTCCCCTTTTCCCCCCCGTTATTGCGGGAGTTGCCGTGTGTGGTCGGGGCACTCCGGCCGGGGTAGCGCCGCTCGCACCGGGGGAGGTGGCGGAGCCGCACGGCGAGCACGGAGCTCGGGGCACAGGGATGTGAAACAGAGGGAATCGCAGCTATTCCTCTCGCCCCTCGCCGAGCCGCAGGTGGATCAGCACGGGCAGGCTGTCGCTGTCCCCCGAGCTCCGGCAGAAAGGGGCTGTCCGTCGGTATAACCCCACCCGCAGCTCGCACTCCGCGGCGTTTGGTTCTCCGGAGCTCTTTGGGTGGGGTGGGAGTTTTCGGGATGACTCTTTTGTCGGGGTGTTTTAGGCGCCTCTGTTTATAGCAGCCTAATGACCCGATCAATGGCAAACTCGCAGCGTGGAGAGCCCCCGATAATCCCCATCGTCTCTGCAAGAAGCCGTAGCCTGTCGTGGTGTTGACAGGGAGGACTTTTTGGTGTGTCCCCAGGTGTTTGCTGTGGATATTCAGGACAGGATCGCTCTGGGATGCTCCAGAAGTTGTGTCAGTTGCTCCCCTTGCATGGACGAAGTTCTTCGTGGGTTGATTAAAAGCACATCTCACCTGTGTGTTTGGCATTGCTTGGTCACACAAAGAAATGCCAACGTTAGGGTCAGATTTGGCAGCCACGTGGGTTTTCTGGAAGTTCCCCATTTTGGTGATGGAAAGTTCTAATGTTGCCCTGTAGAACAGGATCACCATGTACAGATCCTGAAATGCGGTTTAGAAGATGTTGTTTTAATTTTTAGCATTGTTGAGCGACTGGTGTTGGCTCATAAAGGCAGAAGAGTTGTACTGTAGAGAGAAAGTTTCTATTCTGGAGCAGTTTTGGAAGTGAGAGGTATGTTTGTGGTCAGGCACATTAAATCTACCTGTGTTTTGAGGTGTCATGCATTTCCAAAAATTACCATGAAGTTTAACGTTTCTTATTGCAAATTAACACCCTTGGTAAACACTGTTTTGTCTTCTGTTTTCTTCTGGAAATGCTTGGTGAGCCAAGTAAGATCAGATAAACTATTTCTGACCTGGCCAGTCTATTCACTGTCAAGAGGGAGATGAACATGGTTGAAAGGCAGCCAAGCCTCCCAGAATAGGTTTTCATAAATGTAACTATTCATCTCTAATCGTTGGGGTGTTGGCTTGGCTGCCTTTTGTCCTTGTTGTGCGAAGAGCAAGGCCAAGATTTGCCCAAATAGTTTTCAACTGAGAAATGACTGTTCTGCTGATAGAGATCAGTGCAGATACTCAGTCTTGTCAGAAAAATAAAAAAACCCACCTCCTTTTATCATATGAAATGATATAACAAATATATTTCTCTGCCAGCTGTAGCTACATATTAACTTTATTTATTATCGTGCTTGTAATCTTTCCTTACCTTTGGAGTTCCACCTGTGTTAAATGGAATTAAGAAAAAAACCCTTAAGGCTGCAGCAGAAATGTACCTTTAGCAGTGAAGTTTCTGAACCCGAAACTGATTTGTAGTCTTGGAAACCAAACAAAGAGGTCTTGAAGTGTCAGAAGTGTTCAGTGCTTTAGGTGACCACTGTGAAGGGACAAAGGTTGCCCATGTCTGAGTCTTGGCCAGTGGGATTTCTCCTTCAGTGTGGTTGGCACCATGTGTGTTCCCAAGGAAATCCCGAGCCCATTCTGGGGCCGAAGGACAGGCTGAGGAAAGCACTCTGCAGTCTGTCACACTGAGTCAGTCTGTATTCCCTTAGGAGCCATTTGCATGGAGTGTCAGTATGGAACAAATCCAAAGGCAGAACAAATTAAGGCAAAACTATGTCAAGAAGGCTCTTCACTGGGATTTACAGCTCAACCTGCAAATATGTCCTTGCAGGGTTAGTGTTTCTTCAGGCATTTCTCTAACCCAGCCACGGAACAGGCTTTTAGTGACAGATCTGTGGCAGGCATTTTTACATCTCCACTGTTCTTGAAGGCAGAGTCTCCATTTAGTTGGCAAGTCACTGGATTTTGTCCTGAGCTGACGGTGAGGTCTCCAGAGTTGGCAATGAGTTGCCCAAACTCATGCTCTGTGGTTGCTGCAGCACCACAGCTGAGCTGAGTGGGGTGACAATGGCCTGAAAGGGGGGGCAGCTGTTGCTGACCTCCCTAAATCCTGAGATGAAGCACCACACGAGTGCTGAGTGTGGCCCAGGCACAGCAGGTTTCTCCGGGGAGCTCCAAGAACATTGCTCTGCGTTCTCCAGAGCCCTGATCTGATCCCCTCTCCTCCCCCAGCCTTTGCACAACACGCCCCTGCACTTTGCAGTTGTTGTTGCAGGGGTGGGATGGTATCATGTGCTCTCCAGAGTCACTTCTGGCTTCAGCGGGGCAGGGCAGGGACAGGATGTGTCAGTCAGTCTCTGAGGAACATCACACAGTGCTCTGATCTTGTTGGAGTTAATGTCCTCTGATGTGGTGGTGTGGTGAGACTGATGTTTGTATCAAGGACCTTTGCCAAGAGACTTAAAAGTCAGAGTGGTGTAGCAGTTCCATTGATTCTGATGAGTGCTTGGCAGAGCAGCAGTGATGTCCTGGTGGGGAGCCTGGCTGTGTGGGCATCTCCCTGAGCAGTCATCTCTGAGCACTCAGCCAGTCCACCCCAGTAGGAGGAGCAGAGTCACATGTGGTGGTGATAGTGCAGAAATTGCAAACAGGAGGTCTTTGGAGCTCTGGAAAACTGGTCCGAGTGCTGTGGAGGCAGGAGGGCTGCTCTGGACAGAGGGAGGCAAGGAAGCTTCTTCTTCCCTGCTTTACTGATCATGAGATGCCAGGGACCTCAGGGTGAGCAGGTGAGGAGATGCCAGGGACCTCAGGGTGAGCAGGTGAAGAGATGACAGGGACCTCAGGGTGAGCAGGTGAAGAGATGACAGGGACCTCAGGGTGAGCAGGTGAAGCTGTACCTCACTGGACTGGAAGTTTTGTTTTGGTGGAGTTTGTGTGGCTGTGGTGGTTTTACCATCTCGTTCACTCCCCTGCTGGGGAGGAGAATGGGCAGAGAAGTAAAGCTCCCAGTTGAATTATTGCAGCAAAATAAAACATAATATATCTAAAATTACTGTAAGATGATAATGATAATAATTACTGTAGATGGAAGGAGAGAGGGAGAGGAATTAAACCCCAGAGAAGCAAATGATGCCCGATACGGTTGCTCACCACCCACTGAGTGTGCCCGACCTGTCCCTGAGAGGCAGCTCTGGCCATTTCCCAGGAGTTTGTGTCCTGGGCATGACATGGGATGGGATGGGATGGAATAGCCGTTTGGCCAGGTCAGGTTGTGCCCTGCAGAGTGTTGTGGGCTCCTTCAGGGTCAGCACTGCTGAGCAGCACCTGAAACAGCACTGTGTTATCAGCATTATCCTCATACTGAATTCAGAACACAGCACTGAACCACTAAGAAGAAAATGAATTCTGTCCCATCCAAAATGAGGACAATGGCATCAGCTTCTGGTTTCTTTTTGTTTGTTTGTTTTTCTTTTTCTGTAATTACCCAATGGATTAGAAGAACTGGTTTTGGTTTCCCCTAGTTCATTGTTTTTCACTGTTGGTGCTCCCTCTTTGTGGCTGGGGAACTTCCACAGGAGCAGTGGCTCACCACTGTGACAATAATCAGCAGGCTTGCCATTCCAGTTCCTATCCCATGAAGGTCCTGTTAGGAAAAATAAACCTTGGCTTATCTGTTTTGCTCATCATTACCAAGGTCGGTAGCTAAATCTCCTGCTAATTCTCTGCTGAGTGACCAGCACGGGCTGTTTGCTTTTTGCTTTCCCCTCTTTGCAGCTGAGGAGCCAGTGGAAGATGCTCTTTTTTCTGTGCTTGCTTATCCCTCAATGCCACCGTGTTACATTTCTTCCTCAAGCTGAGGCTGGAAAATGCATCTCGTTGGGGGGATGCTCTACTTTAATGTAGGACATGAAGCAAAGTAGGGCTGGGTAATTATTTTAATACCCTCTGGTTCTCCTTGAGCATGACAGAATCGGTGGAACGATGGAATATTGAGGTATTGGTAAGAAACTGGTGCAGTCCACCTGGGGTAGGGCTTTATTTTGTGTTTTGGAACCTATTGTACCCGTTCAGTTTTTTCCCCCCAGTGTCTGTTCCTGATCAAGAGACAAATCACTGCTTAGCATGATGCTGTTTCTGGTGGGGCTCTGGGGTTTTTTCCCCCCCTTTCTGCCTGGATTAGCCGTGGTTTTCCCGTCTTCCTCTTTGATGGCAAGCCTTTAATGAGGTGTGATGATGTGAGGAAGTGCTCTCTCCCAATTGTTGTGTGCCAGACCCTTGACTGGAAGGGGCCTTTGTGTTCTCCTTCCTGCTCTGTCACACTGAGTGAACATGAAAGGCTCTCTTGGTGCAGAGGGAGCAGCTCTCCTGCTTTAGGATCTGCATTCTTTTGGGCTTTCTATATTGCTTTGATTTGAGCTCTTGCTCTCTCATGATACCTCTCTCAATGCCTTTTCCCTTTTCCTGTACCTCAGTATACCCAGGATGATGGAATTAATTCCCAGTCCCAAGTGTTTCTCTTACCAACTCACTAATACGTCTCTGGAAGATCAGAGAAATAATGTCCATCATAAGTTTTTTGAGAAACTGTTGTTGTTCTGTCCTTGTTTTCTTACATTACTTTGCTAAAGGTCTTTGGGGTTGTGATCTTTAAGGCAGAATCAATTCTCAAACAAAAAGGCTTGTCCTGAAGGCAGTTTATGGCCTGGAATTCCAGGCTGGAGTTTATTCCACGTTTCCTAGTCTGGGGCTGTGGGATGTGCAGGGCTGGAGCTCCAGGACACACCTCAGTTGCTGGGTGCCTGGCCAGGGTGACATCTGCTCCACCTCTTGGACCTGATCCTCCACTCATTGCTGCTCTGAGAACTTCAGCAGTGGAAAGCATCTGGTGGTTTGGGAAGGAAGAAAACACACAGGATGGTTTGGTGAGCCCAGTGTTTGCCTGAAATGTTATTTTCTAGAAGCAAGGGATTATTGATCCAGCAGCTGATGCCCAGCTGGTGAGACCTGGAGGCTCTGCTACCTCTGTGCTCAGGAGATATTTAAAATGACACTGTACAGCAGTCTTTGTGCTTTGTTATTAACCCTCTTGGTGCTCTGTGCTCCACTTCGTGTTCTCCAAGGGAGTCTTTGAGTTTTCCCCTTGGTAACGTGTTATTATTTTAAGCTGTGTTGATGTTCTCCTGGTTGCTACCTATTTTTTATTTTATGGTTTTATATCTGCCGTGAAATCCACGTGTCGTGTGCCGGACTCAAAATTTTTTGTGGTGTAAAATTTGAATTAAATGAGCACCCCATTATATCAGTTGTAAAGAAACAAAAAAGTTGGATTTGTGGTTTGTTTTGTTTTGTGTTTTTGCTTGTTTGTTTTTGTTTGTTTGGTTTTGTTTGTTTTTCTGGTTTTGTTTGTTTGGTTTTTGTGGGGTTTTGTTTGGATTTTTGTTTGTTTTGTTTTGTTGGTTTTTTGTTTTGTTTTGTTTTTGTAATGAGAACTTCTTAACTGCCCTGCCTGCACAAAGGAAAACAAAATCTTTTTTTTTTTCAGTTCTGAGATGATATAAAACTTCTGGGTTAGCCAAATAGCTACTTAAAACTTCCTTGATTCCCTTTTCAGGAATATGTGTGTGAAGCTTGGCCCTTCAGCTGCTCAGTGAGAGCCAAGTTCCAGAGCAGCCTTGTGCAGTGTTTATGTTGGAAACCTCCATAAGTTCACTGCACAAACCTGGCCAGGCACCGCTGGAATTGTTACACATTGGCTTCCCAGAATAACCCAATTATTACATGGAGTCTTATGTCCAATTTTACATCTGGAGAGAGAAAAATGCTTGGCTTTAGGGTGCTGAAGGCTTTCTGTAATGGTTTATTGTTCCAGGTGAGGACTGGGAATTGCTGGAATATTTTTCCCCTTGCACAGTGAGGTGCTGGGTGGGAAAATCTGGGTTTATTAGAAATAATACTCTGAGCTTTACTAATTTGATGCACAGGGCCATGTGCCTGTGAAGGACTCCCTTTCCCACGTGAGTTTGAAACAGTGCAGGTCCTAAAGCACAGAGATGTCCTCTAAGGAAGGAACTCTGCATTTCAGATTGATCATATGTGCTGAAAACTCGCATGGCTGCTTTTTCTGTCCAAGACAAGACAGGGCAGGTGAAAGGCTGACGTATTTCAAGACCAAGTTTATAGTAAATAATTCATTTTTCAAAGTCTATTCACCTTGTATTTGCTAGTCATTTCTCTTAAACTCCCTTGCATATATTTGGGGTTGCTTTTTCTGCTGACTTTAATGGGTGAACTGATTATGTTCTCGTTAGGATTTGAATTTTTATTGATGATGGCATTACCTGCTTGGAAGAACTGTGGAGGTTTAAGGGGCTGTGTAGTAGCTGAGCATTCTTGGTTGTATTTGTGTTCCAAGATCCCAGAATCCCAGAAAGGTTTGGGTCAGGAGGGACCTCAAAGCCCATCTCATCTCACCCCTGCCATGGGCAGGGACACCTTCCACCAGCCCAGGTTGCTCTGAGCCCCATCCAACCTGGCCTTGCTTGTTGTAGAAACTCCACAGGATCCATGGCTGCAGTAGATCTGCCAGACAGCTTAACATTTTTACTACCAAATGATTCTATATTATATATAATAGCCACATGTCCAGTGTGTGATGTCCACGGCAGCTGTGTTGCTGTTCTGATGAGCCGTTCGTAGGCTGCAGTGACGTCAGGGTGGTTGTGGTTGTCCCCAGTCAGGGTTTGCAGACCAGTGGGGTCACCCCCTTATGGAAGAGGGAAAGGTCCTTCAGGAGAAGCATTTTGCAAGCAGCAGGTCCTGGGTGTGGATGTTGTGAGCGTGGCTGAGGTGGTGGCACTGGGGATGGGGCCACTGGGGTACCAGCACTCGGATTGTTACTCCTGCTTTACTACAGCTCAGGGGTTAGGGCAGGGCAGGCTCCCTGTTGCCCCCTTTTCCCCCCCTGTTCCCCTTGGGATGCAGGGATGGGATGTTGGGAACAGGGAGCCCCAGCTGTTTGTGTCTGCCATTCCCAGGGAAACAGCCCCGTGCTCACATTCCTTGTGAGGTAACAGGGTGTGCTGGTTTCGAGTTAAACCTGCAGGAGAAATGAATCCAACTGGGGATGGGATTGCAACGCAGAAGAACAGTTTCATAAAAGATCACAAAATGCACTGAGACAGAAGGGAAATCTGTTTGTGCCACAAAAGCAGCTGTACAGCCCAGCTCAGTGGGGCACGAGCAGGATGGAGCTCACCAACCCCTGTGCTGAGCACCACGTGGGTGTCCTGAGTGCAGAGTAAGAAGAAAGGAAGAAACCTGCTGGTGACAATGCTGGTGGCAGTCTGGGGGCAGTCCCAGTCTGGTTGAGGCTCTGCTCCTCCTCTGCATCTGACCAGAGATCCCAGTCCTATAACCCCAACTTCTCTCTGCTTGGGCTCAGATGGGAACGCCCAGTCCCTCCCCCAGGGTGGGGAGTTTCCCAATGGGTGATTTACTCTGTGAGGTCAATCCTGGCATATTTTTGGCATCCCTGATGGCCCCTGAGCAGACATGACCCCTCAGGTGGGTGTGAAGGCAGGAAAACTTCCTTATCCCACAGAAGTTCCTAAACACCCATTTGTAGCCTGAGGGGTGGGGTGTGCCCTGGGCAGCTGCTGCCAATGGGCAGTTCATGAGACAGTGACATAGAGGGTTTGGAATCCATACCCACCCACTGCCAAACTGCTCCTGGCTACTATAACCAGGACACAGAGTCACAGCAGAGCATCTCCCTGACTTGGGTGACCCTTTTCTGCTCCCAGAATAAACACTTCCTTCTGGGCCAGCTTTGGCTCAGAGGGATCTGCTGTGGTGAGTGCTGAACCTGGACCAGAACAGAGGGAAGTGTTGCTGTTCCTTCCCTGGGCTGCTCTCTGGGGAGCAGGAACTGTGACCAACATCACAGTGTTCTGCTCCACCAGACCAAGTGCTGGGACGTGGGGGAGGCAAAGTTCACACCAGGGCCTGGGTTCAAAAGCTGCCTTGGTAAGTAGAAGAACCCCAGTCTCACCCGTGCAGATATTTACATCTGTTTAATTTAAGGAGTACACATTTGCCTAAGAGTTGGCAGGGGTGTGTTTTCCTTCTGTAAATTGTCCCCAGGGGTGTTTATGTGAAAGATGCTTTCACTGAAGCCCTGCCCAACGCCAGGTCCACACGTGAAGGTCTCAGCCCTGCCAGGGGCCCACAGGAACTAGCACCCTCCTGGCAGAGCCTTTTGCTCAAGCCTGTGGAGACTGCTGTTCAAATCCTTACTGAAATCTCTGTGCTTAAATTAGGCTTTCTCTTCAAATCTTCCTTATGTTTCCATAATTTTTTTACATGAAACCTCCTAATTATCCCCAAAGAAATGTTCAGGGCAGACTGTTTTTCCTCTCGGACTTTCAGGCAGTTACTGGGAAATCATGTGGAGTCATTTGATTCACAGATGACTTTCAAAGCAGTGTTCAGAGCTGTTGGAAATAGTATTTCCTGCTACCCAATCATCATCATCAAAACTCTGGTAAAATAATACAGGAAACAAAAAAGGCAAATATTTTTCTAAGCAGGACAGGAATAACTTCTTTGGAGTCCTCAGTGCCAGAGTGCAGCTGAGCTGCACAAAACTGTGCAGAAAGGGATGTCTTGGTCTCTCATGGCTGAGAATGAACCACCTGATTCTCTTCAGAGATATCTCCACAGTCCAGCCCCATCCCTGGCTTGAATCTGTGGCATAGTTTCGCTTTCCAGAAAGCACCTCCTTGTCACACCTGGCTCAGTCTGGTGGCTGGGGAAGTGCTGGTCGTGTTTTATTAATGCAGCCTTTGACAGCTGTTAACCAGTGAAACCAGAGATTGGTGCAGGCTGGGCTAAAAGGTGTGCACCTGATACCCCTCCGCAGAACCCAATTAACCTTTAGGCTCCAGGGGTTGAATTACCTGCCTGGCTGCTGCAAATTGGCTGCAATTAAACTTTCAGACAAAGCTGGTGGATTATCTTGGTCGCTCAAATGGGCTTTTGCTGCTGTGTGTGGGATTTATCCCACTAAAAGAATCTCTATATCCAGGTTGCTGCTCCTTGGGGGTGATGAATGTTCATCTCTGCTTTCTCCCCTCTGAACTGACAGTCACTTGTGGGTTTTGAGGGGCTTGTGCACCTCGGTTTTGTTGCAAGCCCTTACACTTGCTTTCCCCATCCCTCCCACTCGTCTCTGCCCATTAATTAGGGGCAGCCAATACCACTCCTGAGATGGGTTCTCCGTGTTGCATCTGCACAGTAGTTGATAGAGGATACTTCCCAGGGGGTATTCTGGAATAGCTGGGTGAAGAAGATCCATTATTAAAGGAGTGAGGAGCTGTTGAAGTGAAGCTGAGCAGTTGCAGGGGGCTGGAGCAAGGGGTGGATTTGGGGCTGGCCATGCCAGCCCTGGGGGGGCCTCATGCTCTGCTGCTGCTGGTTCTTGTCTGTGTGGTATTTTAGCTATGGCAGTTGTACTTCAGAGCAACTGATGGGGCTTTGCTATTTAATGAACTGTGATGTTATTAGTCTTTGGCAAAAGGGAGTTGACGGGCTGCCCTTTTGTGTTTGTGTGACCTCACGGAGGGAAAAGTAAATGAATCAGATTCAGTAAGCCGGGTTTTTGATGTGAGATAAAAACCCTGCTGCAGTGGTGTAACCAGCTCTTCTGAAAACAAATATTTGACAGGGTTTCTATGGGGAAATTTTCTGTTTGTCAGGGAAGTTTTGGGGTTTGTTTGAAATTTGGGTGAATTTATACACTTATATGTCTGGTGACTTATTTATCTCATGTCGCTCGTGCTTCTTTCTTGCAGGAAATTCACGACTTGTTTAAAGATTATGAAATCAAGTATTGTTATGTGGACAAAAATAAGAGGACAGGTAAGAACTCTAGAACTTGCAGTGATGCATCCTTGGGTTCTGTGAGGAACACCTTCTGCAGTGTGTGAAGCCCTGAGCTTCTCTGCTGTCACACTTCTGCTCTGTCTGCCCCTCAGGGCCTGTTTTGGTGGCTCAGTTTGTCACCTTTTACTGAAGCCAGTGGGAAGTTGCAAACTTGTTGATGTTGGCCAGGAGTGGGTTGGTCCACTATGGTCTCCCTTAGGGAGGTCCTCTTTGGGGCAACACTAACCTCAGCTGTCTGAATTCCTTTGGTAAACTGCCTGTGGCCTCTCTTAGGACAGACCACGTGTGCCCGAGGGGATAAATTTGCAATTTAGTCATGTCAGGAACCACTTTTTCCCTGTGAGGGTCACCAGTCACTGCTGCAGTGAGCTGGTGGAATCTCCATCCCTTGAGATACTGAGGATCCACCTGGACATGACCCTTTGGTGGGTGATCCTGTTTGAGGAAGGGGTTGGCCAAGACGACCTCAGGAGGTCCCTGCCAACCTCATCCGATCTGTGTCTGTATGAAATGTTTTATGGGCTGCAAACCTAAAAAGGATTTATTATCCTAAAAGTGAGAACTTGAGGTTGCTGTTGGCAAAGATACTCAGAAGTGATGTGATTACTTCAGTAGGGTATGTGGAGTCAACTTCAGTAGAGTATTTAATAGTAGAATATTTAATTTAGTGAATAATATCAAATAATAGCCTAATAGAATATTTAATTTAGTTCCCCAAAGATCAGATTTGGTTGGGTTACAAGTGTGTTTCTGTTGCCCCTCCTGAGTTAACCGCTCATGATGTTCAGTCAATGTGTGAGTTTGGTTTGGCTGCCCCCCAAACACACCTGTGAGCTGGTCAGCTCCTTCAACACCCGCCCTGAAAAAGGGGAAAAAAAGCAGCAAAAAAGAAAATGTAGTAAAGGAGTATACATATATATTTACAGATATTTCATGTATATACAACTAAACACCCCAAATCTTCACTTACAAAGCCTAGCCATGATGATGACAACTAAACACGATGTACTTATGCACAAGGATTCCAAACAGCCCCAAAAGGGGAAAAGGGGAAGGGAAAAAGGGCCAAAAGGGTAAAACCGAAACAGACCCACACAGTCAAATCCCAGGAGTTAGCACAGTAGGACAGCTAACACAGTAAGATCTCACCAACTTCCCTTAGGAGAGGTGAGTTCCTTCCCTCCTCTGCCAACACAGTCAACAGCCCTCAGCCAGGCGTGAACTCAGAGAGATAAGCCAGATCCAAACACCGAGGGCTGCGGGCTTTGTGCTCACCCAAAAAGGGAGAGAAGAGAAAGAGAGGAACCTGCCTGTGTGTCTTTTATAGACCTGATTCCATAAGGGAATGGGATGGAGCACTTCTTTAGTTTTGCCCCCAGTTTCTAGGGAAGACCTATGAACTAACCACAGTTTAGACAGATGTGCTATAATATCTTTTATCGCATCTTTAGGACTGATCTGAAACACTTCCCTTCTCTGGGGTCTTGCGGGATGGGGATGGCTCTGCAGAGGAAAGAAGAGAAAGAGAGGAACCTCCCTCTGTTTCTTTTATCCACCTGATTATGTAAGGGAACAGGATGGAATCCTTAGTTTTGCCCCCAGTTTCTAGGGAAAACCTATAAGCAAACCGCTACAGTCAGTAATTCCACATTTTAGACAGCTGTGCTATAATGTCTATAATCACATCTTTGGGACCGACCTGAAACTCTTTCGTTTCTCTGAGGTCTTGAGGGATGGGGATGGCTCTGCAGGAGAGATGCTCTGCAGCAGGTTGGGGATGGAATCCTTCCTTAGCTTTGCCTCCAGTTTCTAGGGAAGACCTATAAACAAACCACAGTTTAGACAGATGTGCTATAATATCTATTTATTGATCACATCTTCGGGACCGATCTGAAACTCTCTCCTTTCTCTGAAGTCTTGTGGGATGGGGATGACTCTGCAGGGTGGGAGCGGGTTGTCAGAAGGGGTGCAGACATGAAATTGGGGTGTCCAATCCACGCTTGTGTTGCAGCCTTCGTGACGCTGCAGGACGGGGTGCAGGCGCAGCGCGCCGTGGGGCGGCTGCAGGGCCGGCGGCTGCGGGGCAGCGCGCTGCGGGTGCAGCTGCAGCCCAGCGCTGCCCTGCTCTGCATCACCCACCTGCCCGCCTCGCTGAGCCTGCAGCGCTTCCAGCAGCTGCTGCGCACCTACGGCAGCCTCGAGCGCTGCTTCCTGGTGTACAGCCAGGCCACCGGCCGCTCCAAGGGCTACGGCTTCGTGGAGTACATGAAGAGGGACGCGGCCGCCCGCGCCCGCCTGGAGCTGCTGGGCAGGCAGGTGGAGGAGAACACGCTGCTGGCGCAGTGGGTGGACGCCGAGCAGCTCACCGAGACCCTCATCCACTCCAAGTGCCTCTGCGTGGAGAACCTGCGGGGCGGCACCGACGCTCAGGAGCTGCTGGAGGCCTTCTCCTCGAAGCACAAACCCGTGTTCTGCCAGGTAAGGGGGGTGGGGAGGGTGGTTCTGGCTCTTGGAAGGTGGGGCGTGTTGCTCGTGCTGCCTGTGGCTTCTGGTTTCCGTGTCACTGGTGAGCGGCTGTGCTGCAGGATGGGGGTGTGGTGCTTTGCGGGGTGTTTGGCGTGTGGGAATTCTGCTGGACACCACTCCTGTGAAGGGCCAGCATGAAGATGTGATGGAAATGCCCTGTCAGGTTTGCAGGGTCTTTGGGGTCTGGGAATTCTGCTGGACACCACTCCCATGAAGGGCCAGTATGAAGATGTGATGCAAATGCTTTGTTGGGTCTGCAGGGCCTTTGGGGTCTGGGAATTCTTCTGGACACCATTCCTGTGAAGGGCTGGCATGAAGGTTGTGATGCTTTGCTGGATTTTCATGGTGTTTGGGGTCTGGGAATTTTGCTGGACACCATTCCTGTGAAGGGCCAGCAAAATGTTACAAAGACGTGATGCAGATGCTTTGCAGGATTTGCAGGACCTTTGGTGTGTGGGAATTCTGCTGGACATCATTCCTGTGAAGGGCCAGTAAGATGTTATGAAGATGTGATGCAAATGCTTTGCCAGATTTGCAGGGTCTTTGATGTCTGGGAATTCTGCTGGACACCACTCCCATGAAGGGCCAGTATGAAGATGTGATGCAAATGCTTTGCCAGATTTGCAGGGTCTTTGATGTCTGGGAATTCTGCTGGACACCATTCCCATGAAGGACCAGTAAAATGTTAATAAGACATTTCCTTGTTGTGGAGTTTGTTGGAAATAACTTCATTGTTGAGAGCTTTTAAAGTGAACATTGCTGGTGGCTTTGTTGTTCAGTAAAAAAAGCCAGAGTGTGAATATCAGAAGTGCACCAGTTTACATAATGAAATACATATATATATATATATGGGTTTAATTAATACCTTAGGAAACCTCTGCAAATATTTAACCTGTTTTTTCCCTGAGGAAGATGCAGACTTGGGATCTCATAGTGCTGGACTTGCCAAGGATGGAGGTGGAACATCTTTGGGAAAGTTTGCAGGTCCAGAAGAGGTAGAGCCTTAGTGGCCTTTGTAGAGTGAAGATTTCCTTCTTATCCTCGTGGCTTTGAGCTCCCAGAGCACAGAGAAATGTTGAGGTGCAGACAGAGGCCCAGAACCAGGCAGTGGAAAGGAAGCCTTCCTTGTAGTCTCACAGTTCTGATTTGCAGTGCTGGGGTGGTTTGGGGTTGTTTTTTCCCCCCTTAAGTCTCTTGGGAGACTGCTCAGGAATTAACTTAAGGGATAAGCACCCAGAGATTGTCAGTCTGAGAGCAGAAGGTCCATCAGGCTGTCTGGCCTGACCACCTGCAGGCCACCACATCCTCCTTAGGGCTCTTTTGAAGCCCCACTAATTTGTACTTGGCCAAAGTAAATCCTTAGGCTTACTTGACCCAAACCCACCCAAGAGATCAGTAAATTGGAGGAAACTATTTCCAGGAACTGCTAGTTTGAACTCCTGTCTCTTTTCTCAGTTGGGTGTATCTGGCTTTAGCTTCACCTCACTGATGACTAAATTGAGGAGCTTTTCCTCCCTGTTATTTTCTTCCTGTAAGAAGGTATTAAATGCTGCAATCAAGTCTCTTGCTCAATCTCTAATTAGCTAAACAGATTGATCTCCTTCAGTCTTTTATTCGGGGTTTTTTCCCAGCTGTCAGATAATCCAAAGGCTGTTTTCAGCTCTCCCAACAAATTTTTAGCATCCTTTTAAAAATTCTGACCTTCAGAGGATAACAGGCTTCTCTGATAAAGGTGGCTTTCACTAACAGGAGTCTGCTGTGCAGTTAGAGGCACTTAAAAATTGGCTTTTGCCTTCTGAAACTGGAGTAATAGTTGGGTCACAGCTGGAGCAGGTGAGGAGAGTCAGTTTGTGTCTGCCTTAGGTCAGAAAACAGCACTAAATGCATGTTTCTGTGCAGTGCAGGAGGGAGGAGGTAGGTGAGCAGTGGTTCAGCTTTGGTAGATGCTAAAGGGGAGAGGATGGATGATTTCTCTTCACAGCAGAGCTAATTAATGATGGGTTTGTGAGTGAGATGGCCCAGCAATTAAGGTCAAAGAAAGGAGGAGGAAGACCCAAGAAAGTGTGGAAAAAGCAAGGAGGGGGATGTGACAGGATGGGTAGAGGCATTCGAGGAAAACTGGGAGAGGGCGGGGTGGCAGAAATCTCGGTGGGGAGGGAATTTGGCTGGAAAACCCTTTAATGTGGCTCTCGTGCTGCTTCCGTGCCTTAGTCCTGCTGCACTGAGGGAGTGTTTCACCATACAAACAGTCTTTTGCCTCAAATTCTGACCTGAACCCGGGGAGTAAATTCTGGGTTGTTTAATTTTATTGCAGAGTTACCATTTATTCCTAAATCAGTTTGATTTCTCCTCTGCTGACAGCAGAGATGCTTTGTCAGGAAGAGCTGAAGCCAGATACTTGCACATGAATATTAAAGAAGATGGCTTTTCCTGGGACTTACAGGAAGGTGTCCTGTCCTTTGCTCCAACAAAATGGGCCAGAAAACCTTGGAATTGTCACTGGAAGGTCTCCACTGTTACCTGGGTAGGGCCAGAGGGCTTTCCTTCAGCCCTGTTTGCTTGGGAAGTTTAAAGATCCCTGGATCCTTGGCAAGGGTTTTGGCAGCTGCACTTTGACATGGTAAGGGAGTTTTCAGCTGTGTTCAGTTTAACTGAAAGTAAAATATATATGTTCCAAAGCTTCTCTTCACAACTACCTCAGGTCTTTACCAGTGCCCCTGAACTGATACCAAAATGAAATATAAAATATAGACACACACATATATAGCATCTGTGTGTGCATTTCTGCATCACTATGTGTGTTCTCCAGAGCTCTACCCAGGGCCAGGCTTTAACAATGCCAAAAAGATCTGACCACCTTCTTTTTCTCTGAAATCTTTGAAATTTATATTTCAGTTCTCAGTGTAAGTTTGTGGCACCTCCCAGTTGGGATGAGTTTGTTCTCATCCAGTGAAATCCAGAGGAGATTTCCTCTCTTCCACGCCAGGGCTGGTGGCAGGACACCATTCCTGTTCATCTGGGAGATTTTAGCCTAAGCTTCATCCCTCCCTTCCCAACCTTTTTTTTTTTTTTTTTTGATTTAAATCTCCTCATTCTGCCATAAAACTCTGCAAACAAAGGCCAGAGCAGTGTGTGACACGTGAGCCCATTTCCAGTCTCCTTGAGTGGTCAGCCTGGCACCTTCTCTTGGCACTGAACACCACCACACACTTGATGTTCTCCCGAAAGGCACCACAGAGTGGTGGGATTTGCACTGTTGTTGGTTCAGCACCTGCCACACAGCCTGAGGAATGACATTTTAATGAACTGCAGGCTGGAAAATTGAGGAGTGATGAGTTTTTATAATTCTTACCCTGCAAAATAAAAGCTGGTGTAGCACCCACCTGTGCTCACAGCTTGCTTTTCATTCCTCCTTGGTTCTCTGTGTGTGTGGAATAGGTCTCATAGCTGAGCTGGGAGAGGAGATGGGGGAGCTGAAGGAGATAAACATGGACCTGATGGTGAAGACATGAAATTCAGTGTATGAGCTGGACATCTGAAGAGGAACAGCCATGGTTGGGGTGGACAGTGATGGTGAAGACATGAAATTCAGTGTATGAGCTGGACATCTGAAGAGGAACAGCCATGGTTGGGGTGGACAGTGATGGTGAAGACATGAAATTCAGTGTATGAGCTGGACATCTGAAGAGGAACAGCCATGGTTGGGGTGGGCAGTGATGATGAAGACATGCAATTCAGTGTATGAGCAGGACATTTGAAGAGGAACAACCATGGTTGGGGTGGACAGTGATGGTGAAGACATGAAATTCAATATATAAGCAGGACATTTCAGGAAAGTTCCTCCTGGTTGGGGTGGGCAGTGATGATGATGAAGACATGAAACTCAACGTATGAGTGGGACATTTGAGGAGGAGCTGTTGTGGCTGTGGTGGGCACTGCCCTGGGGTGAGGGCAGTGCTGGGGCAGCCCCAGGTGCCCTGGCCGTGGTGGGCAGTGCCCCCCAGGTGCCCTGGCTGTGGTGGGCAGTGCCCTGACTGTGGTGGGCAGTGCTGGGGCAGTGCCCCCCAGGTGCCCTGGCCATGGTGGGCAGTGGCCTGGCTGTGGTGGGCAGTGCCCTGGGGTGAGGGCAGTGCCAGGGTAGCCCCAGGTGCCCTGGCCGTGGTGGGCAGTGCCCTGGCTGTGTTGGGCAGTGCT
>VXAU01000747.1:88069-105560 GCA_013399695.1 Formicarius rufipectus
TGCCCTGGCTGTGGTAGGCAGTGTCCCCAGGTGCCTGTTCTGCCCAGGTGCCCTGACTGTGGTGGGCAGTGCCTTGGGGGGGGGGCAGTGCTAGGGCAACACCAGGTGCCCTGGCTGTGGGGTGGACTGTGCCCTGGCTGTGGTGGGCAGTGTCCCCAGGTGCCTGTTCTGCCCAGGTGCCCTGACTGTGGTGGGCAGTGCCTCCCAGGTGCCCTGGCTGTGGTGGGCAGTGCCTTGGGGTGGGGGCAGTGCTAGGGCAACACCAGGTGCCCTGGCTGTGGGGTGGACTGTGCCCTGGCTGTGGTGGGCAGTGCTGGGGCAGCTGCAGGTGCCTGTTCTGCCCAGGTGCCCTGGCTGTGGTGGGCGGTGCCCCCGAGGTGCCCGCTGTGCCCAGGTGCCCTGGCTGTCGTTGCAGTGTGCCCAGGAGGAGGACGGGGCCGGCGGTGACTTCGCCGTGGTGGAGTACGAGAGCGCCGAGCAGGCGGAGGAGGTGCGGGCACTGACAGACGGCACCACCGTCGGCGGCAGGAGGGTGCAGGTGTCCTTCTGTGCCCCCGGGGCGCCGGGCAGAAGCACCCTGGCAGCACTTATAGCGGCACAGAGGATGGTGAGCCCCCTGCCAAGCTCTCCTCGGGGTGGGTTGGGCACCCCCGGGTTGGGGTGGGTTGGCACCCCGGGGTTGGGGTGGGCGTTCAGCTGCTGTGCTTGGCAAACATCGGAGTTTCGGGTTGCCTGGAGCGACCTGGACCGGTGGGAGGTGTCCCTGCAGGGGAAGGAGATGGGTTGGGAGGTGCCTCCCAGCCCAAACCATTCCACCGTTCCATATAGTCAGCCTAGTTTGGCTCCTTCCTGGGCAAAGTATCATGCCAGGAGGATGCATAAAATGTGGCTGTGGGTGTGGTGGTTTTCACCCGGTGTCCACCCAAATCTCCAGGCCCCCCCTGTCCCAGAGGGAAAGGAAAAGGAGGAAAGGCAAAATACAGCTGAGAGATGATGGCAAAACAAACTCAGAGTAGCTAAATACTGAAATTTATTACTAACAAGAGAAGAACTAAAACTAAAAAGTAAGAAATCAATCAGTGCCAAGAACACCCCTCTCCTCCCACCCCTCCCTCCCTCCAGCAGTTCCAGGGAGCAGGGAATGGGAGGTTTGCAGGTGGGTGTTGTTGCTGCCATTGCTCTTGTCCTGGGGGTCACTCCATGGGGGGCAGTCGGGTCTCTGCCCCCCGATGGGCTCCGTGGGCTGCAGGGGGACAACCTGCTCCCCCACGGTCCTGCCCACGGGCTGCAGGGGGGCCGCAGCTCTGAGTCCTTCCCCTGCTCCCCTGGGGTCCCTCCCATGGGGGACAGTCCTCAGTAGACCTCTCCAAGGTGAGTCCACCCCTGGGGCAACAGTTCTGCTGGGGTAAAAACCTGCTCCAGGTGGGTCTCCTTCTCCAGGAGTCCTGGCTGCAAGTCTCTTCCAGGATCTGGCTCCATCCTGGGCCTCCCACAGGGCAACAGCTCCTTCCTGCATCCACCTGCTCCTCCAGGGGCTGCAGGGGGGTCTGTGCCCCCCGAGGGATCTCCAGGGGCTTCAGGAAGAGGGGAGGGGAATAGCTTTGAGTCCTTCCCCCCCTGCTCCCGTGGGGTCCCTCCTTCTCCTCCTCCTGCTCCCACCTTGGTCTCTGTGTTGTTCTCCCATGGCTGGAATTCCCAACTGCCCCACACTCCTCAATTCTTCACTCTGGGATCCCAGAGCTGGCACTGGGATTCTCCATTGGCTCAGCTTTGGCCACCAGCAGGAGGTCCCTCCTGGCCCTGGCTGTCCTTGACTCCACAGCACAGGAGAAGATTCTGGCAGCTTCTACCAGAAACCATCCTGGAACCCCCCCTTCTCCCAAAATCCAGCCACAGAAACCCCTGACAGTGGGATACCTCAGTTCCATTTGCACAGCTGAGGGATCTGAGTGTGTTTAATTTTCTGCAGGAGAAATCACACCACTTCAAAACTAAACTCACTGGGAGCAGAGGGACTTGACAGGCTAAAACTTGGTTTAACACAGGGAGGCAGGAATTTGTCAGTTTTAAGGTGAATGTTAAGGTAGGAGAAGAAATAATTTCATTTCATGCTCGCTATAGAAGAAAGCCTTTTACACCCCCATGTCTTATCCTGTTATTTCCTGGAAAATTGGATGTGATAAGTGTTACATGGAGGTGTCTTAAATGTAGAGGCAGAACAGCCCCATCATTTCAGCCAGGTCTGGAGCACGTCTGTGCAAGAGAGATGAAGAGTCTGTTCTCAGTCAGTATGTGATGTTCGTGCCAACAATGCCTTTCTTGCTCTCCTTTAACCAAACTCCATCTTGGTTTAAGGCACAAAAAGGAAATGTGTCTCAGGAGAGATAATACGCTTGAACTTCTCTTGGAATGGTTTATTAAGTGTTTCATTGGAGGGAAAAAGAGCAGGGAAAGGGAAGGAGATGCTTCTTTCTGTGTCCAGTGCAATGAGCACGCTGCTATCACACAGGATGGAGGGATTTACACGTGTTTTCTCCTTCTCTTATGTGTTGGAGGGACTTACATGTGTTCTGTGTTTTCTCCTTCTGCTGTTTTTGTCTCTGCCTTCACTGGAGATGAGGAACAACAGGAAAGGTTTGCTTCCAGAGCCCAGTGCAGTGCAGATCATGAAGAGTTTCAACAATCCAGCCATGCTGCAGATGCTGCTGCAGCCCCAGCTCCGTGGCCTCGCTCTTAATCCTGGTAAGTGGGTTGAATTTCAAAGAATTTAGAGAAGAAACCCTCTATTCTTAGTGGCACAAGGCTTTCAGCAGAGGTGAGGAGTGGAAATGCTGTTCCAAAATCTGTTCAGACACTGTTTCAGTGTGTGCAGGCAGTCTCACATTTTATGAAGGCAAAGGAAAGAGGTGGCTACACTCTGGTGTTTGGGTAAAATTTACTGTTACCTACAAATGTTCCCATATTAAATCTTTGGCCTCTGCATCTTTGTAACAGAAATGGGCTTAGAGAGAAATGTCCTTTGCAAGACTTTGGTAAGTTAAAATCTGATTCTAGGTGAGAATTTTGTAGACTGAGCCTTTCTCTGGTTGTTCCCAATGTAAGTCTTAATTCACGTGGGTGCTGCCATAGCTGTGCAGAGCATTTTATAACAGCATTGGCCAAAACCATTCCTGCCTTCTCATTACTGGAGGGTGAATAAGCACAGAAAACCCAATGCAGGGACATTCCAAATGGCGAAAGTATCACAAAGAGGAACCAGGTGACTGTGGGGGCCGGCTGAGAGTGAAGGACCACTTCAGCCAGGGCTGGTTTTAAAAGCCCTTCAGGTGGCCTTGCAGTGAGCTCAGGCACTGCTGCACCTTCCATTTAGCACCTGGAGGTCACCTCTGAGTGCTGGCACTGCTGCACCTTCCATGGAGCACCTGGAGGTCACCTCTGAGTGGTGGCTCTGCTGCACCTTCCATGGAGCACCTGGAGGTCACCTCTGAGTGATGACAAGTGCAGGTCAAAGCCTGCTGGCTTGAAAGATTTCAGAGCCTTTTGCAGCCCAAACCAGTCTGTGTTTCTGGCACAGTGACCTTGGGTACACAGGAAAATTCCATGGAAACCAAATGGAAAAAATATAGATTTTTTTCGGTGTAACTTGTAATATACTGCCATTGCTTTTCATTTGTGTTTATTGAACAGTTTTTGGAGCATCTGCAGGTTTACCTCACCTGATAAATTCAGCAGTTGGCTCAGCCCTTTTGCAGCTGAATAAAGTGCACCAGGTATGTGACAAATTATCCCTCAAAATAAGTGTTTGGGGAGATCTCAGCAGGAAAAATCCTCTTGGAGTTGTAAGGAAGGACATCTAAAATCAAGTGTTGTTGTTAAAGCTCTGAGGAGAGCTCTCTGTTCTGAGCTGGGGGTGTAAGAGCAGGCTGTGCTTGCCATCCACAAGGGACTTACTCTATCTTAAATGAGCTTTTGATTTATTAAGACCTGCCAATGTTGAGAAAATTTGTCATTACTGGCAAAAAAAAATCCTCTTTAGAGTTATCTCAAGGAGCATGGCACGTCCTTTCTCTTGGAGCAGCTCATTCACCCTTCCTGTAGAGATGTGATTGCTTTATCTTGCTCAAACCAACAAATTTACCAGAGTCACCTTCATTTTAAACCTTGCAGGGACCAAAATGTGCTCCATGTGCCATACACGTAGTGATTTGCAGGTGTTGCTTCCAAGTCATGACTCCCCTCCAAGGTCAGAGGTGTTTGAAGTGTTCTCAGAGTGGCTGTATCTCCAGGTGGACCCCAGCACTTCCTCAAGGTGCTGTGCAGGATCTCTGGGATGAGTTTCCCTGGACGCTGGAGATGGGAATGTGCCCCCAGGACCAGAACTCCTCCCTGCTCTGGGCCCTTGGCCAGGAGGCTGCCTGGCCTCTGCCTTCAGCTGGGCTTCTGTCAGGGATTCCTCCAGCTCCAGGAGCCCAAAATTTGCCTTTAATACTCACAGGAGGGATTTTCCTTGATATCTGAAATGGACTGGAGTCAATCGCTTTGACTTGTTATTTCCCATTTTTCAGAAACTCCCATTAAAAAACTGAAATCCCCATAAACATCAGTTACTTCTTGCTGCTCTTTTGGCAAGCACAGACTTGCAGACCTTAAAAAGACCAAACTAACAGGCAGAGATACTCCTGATAAGAAGTACAGTTGGCTTTTTGATTCTTCTGTTGACACCTGGTGGGTGAATATATCCATTTAGAATAAATGCCACTAAACTTTGCTCCACCAAACGAGTCGCTTTCGCCCCTGTTAAAAAAAAAAGACACAGTTCTTTGTTCCCTTTTTTAATTGTCTTGAATGAAAATGGCATTTCCATTGGGGTGTTCAGTTGCTGCTGCTCTGTGCCCCCAGCCTTGGGAGGTGTTTGGTGCTCCCAGGGGGAGACTGGCTTGTGTCACAGTGGGCTTGGTGATGGTCCATGGATGGGGCTCTGCAGCTGTGCAGCCAAACACCTCTGGTTCCTCTGCACAGAGTCACCAACTCTCATCCCTGCAGCTTCCTGTGCTTTGATCAGCTCCAAACCTGCTCTGGCAGCCTGGATTTTATTGAGGATCCCAAAGTTCTTCTGTTGCTGTGTTTTTGTATTGTGTTTTTGGGGGTTTTGGTGGCTTATTTTGAACTGTCCTCTAAAGCCAGAGAACCAGGTCACTGCTTTAATTGTCTCTAAATGTTGTCACGAATTAGAGGAGCAGGCACCTCCCCAGTCACTCAGATTCAGCTTCCTGCAAGTCTTGGGTTCATATTTTATAATCTATATTCAAGGTTTTGTAAAGTTACACAGTGAGAGGAAACATTAATTTAGGATGATTATACCAAAACATTTAAAGAGAATTAACAAGAAGGATTCAGCAGAGGGGATTTGAAGGTTATTCACCCAGTGATCTTTCAAGGTAGCTTTTTAAGTTGCTTCTTTTAATCTGTACTAGTTATAATTTCTCATGTGCCCAAATATGCATTTTAAGCTTCCTCAGTGATCCAGCAGTTCATAAAATCTTTATTAACCCAGAGACTTCCCTTTGAGGGTTCTGACCAAACTGATTTTCCCACCCTTGTGTTCCTCAAAGTTTTGCAGTTGGACTGACCCATTTTCTTTGTTGCTGTAGCCACAAAGAAGAAGGAACAGCCACTGCCACTGGAGACAATAAACAGCCCTGGAGAATTCCTACCGGAAATCACTGAGACAATTAAAAGAGCAGCTGCATAACTAATCCAGATATGGCACATCTTTGTTTCAAAACGCCCATTTCTGAGTCCACAGGACCATAATTAAGGGTTTTCCCCAGGTTAATTTAACCCTTCCACACAGAGACACAACCTGGGATTGAATGAACTGGTGAGGTGTTTTGCAGGAGCTGCCTCCTTTAGGGTTCCACCTTCACTCCCTGGTTTTGGTGATCTTTCCAATGTGAGAGACCTAAAGAAGATGAGGAGAGCTGCACTTGCCATGGTTTGGCAGAGTCTCTTAAATCTGTT
Source organism: Formicarius rufipectus (assembly GCA_013399695.1). Taxonomy (NCBI): domain Eukaryota; kingdom Metazoa; phylum Chordata; class Aves; order Passeriformes; family Formicariidae; genus Formicarius; species Formicarius rufipectus. Next base: position 94,091 of record VXAU01000747.1, read on the forward strand.
CTTGCATTGCTGTACAAAAACCTTGGTAGAACAACCTCTGTTTTTTTTTCCTGGCAGATCATGCTCAGGAGGTGCTGCCAGAAAGATAATTTCAATAAAAAGCATAAATCACAATATCTTTGAAGGTTTGTTTTAAGCCAGTGCTGGCCAGAGCACTTCCTGCTGTATATACCAGTAGCAGAATGCAAACAGAGTACCCCAAAGTTATTAATTAAATGGCTCCATTCTGGTGGAAAAATGTCCCAGAATATTTTGAATTAAAAATATTAATATTTTACAGGCACAGGGCAGATGTTACCAGAGAGTTTTCAGCCCTTCTCACAGAGCTCAGAAGTGCCTGAGCTCCTCCAGGCTCACCCTGCTGGCACTGGGAGTAACTCCAGGCCATCCAGTCTGTCTCTGGGGGCTTCAGACTCACTGAACCCTTCCCAGGGGCTGCAGGGGGGTCTGGGCTGTGTTTGGAGACACTCTTGGACCCTTAAAAGCCATCAAATTGTTGGGAGGTGAAAACAAGGCTGGGTGCATGAGAACTGAAAGCAACTAGAAATAACTTCCCATGACTGAAGCGAAATCACCCCTGTGGAAGAAATTGTTATTTTCCTTTGCTGTATTAACTCAAAACTTCAATTTCTGGGAGCAGCACCATCTGAAACGTTTCAGATGTTGTGTCCTCCCTGACTGCCAACTAACACTTGTCCCAACCACTTCTCAGAGCTCCATTCTGGGGAGCACCTCCAGCCTGCTGCTGCAGAGCCCTGCCCACCTGCCCCAGCTCCTGAAGATGGACAACATCCAGGCTAACAGTGTAAGGCCATCACTGGAACTTGGGCTCTCTTTGGACAGTCTTAGAACTGCAGAAACAAGTAGGTTTTTTCATCAAGAGTCCCTGCCCATGGCAGGGGGGGTGGAACCAGCTTGTCCTTAAGGTCCCTTCCAACCCAACCCGTTGTGTGGTTCTGTATTCTGGTTTTTCAGTACTTTGATGTACTGAAAAAGAGTCACTGAATGTGAAGGCTCAAAGAAAGAAGTCTGAACAGATTCTTATATCATTTACATAGGTTTTTGTTCTTCCTTGCAGAAACCAGGTTTGCTGGGAGAACCTCCAGCAATGCTCCTACAGACAGTGCTGGGAATGGGGATGATGCCAGCAGTGAGCTCGGGAATGGGGACCCGAGGAGAAGCTCTGAAGTGTAAAGGACATTTCATTTCATACCAGATCAGTAGAAAAGCTCAGCTTGAAATTGTGCACCTCTCTCCCTCTTAGCAAAACCAGGTTCTTAAATGTTCTGCCTGCTCAGTTGCTACCATCTTTAGTACAGTTTGAATATGGTTTTGTGTAGGATCAAAGTGTTGTGGGGTTGTTTCGAAGCAGCTGAATGTGAGTGGCTGGAGAGGCACCACAAATAGGCTCTTTGCCTTCACTTTACTAAGCAGCAGAGTTTTAACATCCAGCCTGGGACAGATGTCAGTTTTAAATGCAGCTTTCTGTGCCACTGATGCCCTCAATCTTTATGAGGCCAGATCTGTTGTGATACTGGGGGTGTTCAGCCTGGAGAGGCTTCAGGGAGGCCTGAGACCCCCCTTCCAGTGCCCAAAGGAGCTCCAGGAGGGCTGGAGAGGGACTGGGGACAAGGGATGGAGGGACAGGACACAGGGAATGGCCTCCCACTGCCAGAGGGGAGGGGTGGGTGGGATATTGGGAAGGAATTCCTGGCTGGGAGGGTGGGCAGGCCCTGGCACGGGTTGGGCAGAGAAGCTGTGGCTGCCCCTGGGTCACTGGAAGTGTCCAAGGCCAGCTTGGATGGGGCTTGGAGCACCCTGGGCTGGTGGAAGGTGTCCCTGCCCATGGCAGGGGGTGGGACTGGGTGGGGTTTAAGGTCCCTCCCAACCCAAACCATTCCACGATTCTCTGATCTCTTTTGTTCCCTCCACTGAGCCCTGGATTCTGCAGTCCTGGATGTGATCTTAGCAATGGTTGTAACCAGGAGCAATGAAAAGGTTGCAAGGGGGAGGAGAGTTCAGAAATCCTTCTGAATATCTGGATTTTAATTTTGTAGAATACTTTCCAGCTCTTTTATTTGTAAAAAGGATTTTTACTAATGCCAGTTGAGGAGGGAATTTCCCCCTCTATTCCAATACAGGATTCTCTGGGACATGGTTCCCAATTCTTGTTGAGAACAGCAGGAAGCACCAAAGAAGTGACCACAGTGAAAATGTTCAGAAAAGTTATTTATTGTATTAAACAGAGCTGGTTTGCTCCTGGGATGGGAAGAGAATAAACCCACCCTCACTCCCCACATCCTGGGACAGCAGTGAATCAGCTGTGTGTTTCCCCACCCCTCTGCCAAACCCCCGACAAACAGTGCTGATAACTCTCACCTCGCAGCAAAGTTCCTCCAAGGAGTTCCTCCAGGTAGTTTGTTCCTCCAATTACTTCCTCCAGGTAGTTTCTTTCTCCAATTAGTTTCTCCAGGTAGTTTGTTGCTCCAGGTCATTTCTTCAGGTAGTTAGTTTGTTTCTCCAGGTAGTTCCTCCAGGATATTCCTCCAAGTAGTTAGTTTGTTTTTCCAGGTAGTTTGTTTCTCCAAGGTAGTTCCTCCAGGTCATTTCCCCAGGTAGATCCTCCAGGATGTTCCTCCAGGCAGTTTGTTCTTCCAGGTAGTTAGTTTGTTCCTCCAGGTAGTTTGTTTCTCCAGTTAGTTCATCCAGGTCATTTTTCCAGGCAGTTTGTTCCTCCAGGGAGTTTGTCCCTCCAGGTAGTTAGTTTGTCCCTCCAGGTAGTTAGTTTGTCCCTCCATCCAGGTAGTTCCTCCAGATCGTTTCCCCAGGTAGTTTGTTCCTCCAGGGGGTTAGTTTGTCCCTCCAGGTAGTTAGTTTGTCTCTCCAGGTAGTTAGTTTGTCTCTCCAGGTAGTTAGTTTGTCTCTCCAGCTAGTTCCTCCAGGTAGTTTGTTCTTCCAGGTAGTTAGTTTCTCTCTCCAGGTAATTCCTCCAGGTCGTTTCCCCAGGTGTAGTTAGTTTGTCTCTCCAGGTAGTTCCTCCAGGTAGTTTGTTCCTGCAGGGTTTCAGGGTGGCTGCAGGGTGTAACGTGCCTCTCTTCCCGCAGCACCAGCACCACCAGCAGCGCTGGGCGTGCTGCCCTTCCTGCCCGCCCCGCCGCCCGGGGCTGTGCCAGCCGATGGCACCGCGTCGGTCCCGGCCCCGCAGCCCCCGCCGAGCCTCCCTCTCCCCGCGGCCACCCCGACGGTCTGTCCGCACCCGCAGCTCCGGAGCCCCGACAGCAGCCCCGGGGTGAGTGAGGGCCCCGAGCACCGGCTGAGCTCCTTTGTGCGGCGGTGTTAGCGGGGAATGACCACGGGCAGCGTGGAGGGGGGCGGGCTGGCTCTGCACCAAACACAGCGGGCAGCTGGGCAGCTCTTCCAATGCCCCTCCTCGAAAATAGGGGGGGGAAAGTGACAGAAAGAAAAATGCAGTAAAGAGATAGATAGATAGATAGATAGATAGATAGATATTTCATGTATATACAACTAAATACTATGTACGTACGATACAAGGATTCCAAGCAATCCCAAACAAGGGAAAAGGGGATGTGGTAGTTTGTCTGCAGGCCTTCCCTAGAAACTGGGGTACAAAACTAAGGAAGTATTCCATATCATTCCCTTACATAAGCAGGTGTATAAAGACAGGAGAGGGTTTCCTGTCTGTCTCTTTCCTCTTCTCTCCATTGTCGGGTGGACACGGAGCCGGCAGCTCTGTGTTTAGGTCTGGCTTATCTCTCTGAGCTCAGGCCTGGCTGAGAGCTGTTGTCTCTGTCGGCAGAGGAGAGAAGGCACTCACTTCCCCTAAGGGAAGTTGGTGAGATCTTCTCTGTGTTATTGTTCTATTGAATTAATTCCTGGGATTTGATTGAGTGGGATTGTTTTGTTTTTACTCTTTTTGGTCCTTTTCCCTTTCCCCTTTTCCCTTTTGGGAGTGTTTGCGATTGTTTGGAATNCCAATCCATCGACCTCTGGGTTCTGGGCCCAAAGGACCAAAAGGGTAAAAAAAACCAAAACAAACCCACACGATCAAATCTCAGGAATTAGCTCAGTAAAAGAACTAACACAATAAGATCCCTTAGGAAAGGTGAGCTCCTCTTCTTCTCTGCCCACACAGACAACAGCCCTCAGTGAGTCCTTAACTCACAGAGATAAGCCAGACCTAAACACCAAGAACTGCTCTCTGTGTGTTCACCCAACAAGAGAGAGAAGAGAAAAGAGAGCAAGAGGAACCTCCCTCTGTGTCTTTTATCCACCTGATTCCATAAGGGAATGGGATGGAATCCTTCCTTAGTTTTGGCCCCAGTTTCTAGGGAAGGCCTCCAGACAAACCACTCCAGCACAGCCCCCCCAGGATCACAGGACAGTCCAGCTCAGGGTCCTGTCGGTTGGGAGCAACAGGGAGAGGACAGTGATGCTCTTTGGTGGTCCAGATGAATGAACAAAGGCATCCTCACACTGCTGGAGGGTTTTTTTTTTTTTCCATGGGGTTGCCTCGTAGTGTTGGATGATGAAATTTATCTCCAGGGCAGTGTCTCTTTTAAAGGCTGAAAGTTGAACTTGTGGTTGAATTTCGTGACTAATCAGGAGCAGTTCTGGTGGGGGGTGAGGGGTGTGGATACATACATACATACATACATATATATGTGTGTATGTACATTTTCCTCTTTCAGTCCTCTCCTCCTTAGCCCCAGCTGACACATTCTTAGTATGTATCATTATTTTTGTATATTATTTATTAATTATTATTATTATTTNTTTTTTTTTTTTACTGTCATTAACACAATTTGCTTTTTAAAAAAAAATATATATAAATACTTTGGTATTTATGGGGAAATATGTTCTTGATTCAGATCAGGTCACTGTTTTCCTTACACATTTTCTGAAGCACCTGAAGTGTTTAGGTTCTGTCCTGTGTTGGTGTCTGCCTTTGGCAGGTTTGTTCCTGCTTCAGAAAACACATTTTTCATATTAAAAATAATTTTTTACTGTAATGAAATGGAATTATACCTATGTATAGATACAAAACATAGGGTGTGTATGAGTATACCTGTGGAAAATGAGTGCTTTATTTCAGCATTTCATGTAGTTCAGGGGGAACGTGAGCCAGTCCTGACATTTCATTTCCACTCGTAAACATTTCCCCCATTGAAGTCTGGGCTTACAAATGGAGCGACCAGTGGGATGTGTTGTAATGGCAGATTTCAGACAACTGCATCTCCCCAGGGCTCGTTTGTCCTTTATTTCCCTGTGTCTCCAAGTGAAGAGAGTTGATTTTGTCTTGGCTGTGCGCTTCATGCTCACTCCCAGCATCTGGAGTCGTTATGATGATGATTATTCCCTCACTTGCATATATGAAAGGTTTTCTTTTGTTTATTTGTTTGGTTACCTCCTTTAGGAACTTGCAGTCTAACGACAAACATCCCTGCAAAGTGGTGTGGAAGGGAAAAGCACAGCCAATGTGTCGGGGCTGTTGTCCCCAGGATTTATTTTTGAAGTTCTGTGTCACAGGACTGAGTTCTTTTTTTTTTTCCCTGACACTGCCCTTGTTTCTGGCAGAATTGCTGTGAATATAATGCAGAGTGTGCTGTCCCACTTCTTCACAGACTCCCTTGAAAAAACAGACATCCCTGCTCGGGGAACCACCCAAAGAAATTCGCCTGAGCACCAACCCCTACTTGAATCTGGCCAGTGTGTTGCCTGGGATCTGCCTGCCAGGTGAGCAAACACTCCCTGCCTTTCACTGCGGGTTCCCACAGCCAGAGGGTGCCAAATGGTTATTCCGTTTGGCTGGTAAATCTGGTGACCACAGCATTTATCCTCAGGGAAATGTTGCAGTCTTGTCTTAAAATGTCAATATCCTGAGAGTCATTTGGGAGGGGTAAATTCTCAGGGGTGGTGGGTTTGGCAAACTTTTCTAACGAGCCTTTCGCTTTTTAATAGCACCAATTAATTTTGAGCCCAGCCTAATCTGAAGGGGGCAAACTCCTGGCTCAGCCCCAGAATCCAGCCTGTGTGTTTTGAGACAGCCCCTGTGGTTGTGTTATAAATGACCACTCGGAATGACCAAGTCACTCAGCAAAAAGGGTAGTTTTAATTGTATTGGTAATGAAAATTACAGAGTAAACAGCGCTGGGTGCACTGCAGAGTCACCGCCCTGTCAGTAGCACACCGTTAGAGCTCGCAGGCTCTGCTTATATACAGTCAAAACATGCATATTCTTGATTTCTTGTTTAATGATTGCCCTTTCAAATCTCTTTGGTAATTGTGGGTCAGGAAGAACTGTGATATTCTTAGCTTAAAATTTTACTAGAGACACTCCATTGTTCAAGTTCTCTCTCTCGTCTGGGGGTACTTCCCTCCTTATCTTGATTGGTCTGTCCCCCTGTTGTGTTGAGGTACCGGCTGAATCTTTGTTTCCATTGTATCTATCTTGTATCAAAAGGCTAATTAGTCATTAACTTCGGCTTTCTTCTTTTACCCCCTTTTTATATGTTAAACTAAGTTCATGTCTTGCTTTCAGTTGCTAAATCTTTCTCGGCCCATTCCTCACCGCCCGGATGTCCGACATTCAATGCTTTCGGAATCCCACTGAATAATTTGCCAAGCCATACAGTACATTTCGTTATATTTTTGACACGAATTAAGCCTGTATTTCTCACAGTTGTAGAGAGTGTGTGTTCTCTGTGTTGCCAGCAGCAGTCGCCAGCAAAGCCTGCAGTGCTCAGCCCCAGACTGAGGACGCCGCTGTGTCTCAGGGAGCTGCCTCCCACCACGCACTGGACAGCTACTTCAGCTACCCTCAGCAGCAGGGGGACTACACCCAGGTACGTGTCCTGCAGCCTGCTCTGCCCCTTGGGGCTCTGCCAGCAGCAGACCTGCCACAGATCCCTCCCAGGAGCTGCTCCCTGCTTTCTCTCTGTGCTCCTGCTGCCCTCCTTGGCACAGGGTGTGCCAGCTCGGCAGCTCTGCCCGGCATCTCAGCCTCTCCTGCAGCCACACCACCCTCCTCTGAGGGCTCAGCCTCTTCACTGGCACTTTGTCAGTGTTCAGAAGAGGTTCAGCACAAAGCACATTCCCTGCTGAAATCATAACCCTTGGGAAAGTGCTCCTTGAGAGCCTGAACTCAGGGCAGTCACTAAGAAATGACTTCTTGCAACTTCTGCCTTAACACCTGGGAGGTTTTTCCCTCCCTTCCCAAGAAGTTCTTAAGTCGTTTTTGGACTTTGGCTGGATCCCAGAGAGGGGTGTTGTCCTGCCAGCAGTTCCTGAGTAGCTTGGGGGATTTTTGCAGTCTCTCCAGCTGCGTCTCCCTGCACAGGGTGTTTTCTCATCTGCCCCACGTGAAGATCAGAGCATGGCCTTAATGGGGAGTCTGGGCAGCACCGGGAGCAAGTTCCACAGGCACTGGGACACTGGTGGCCAGTGTGACCTCTTACGTCAGAGCTGGTGGCCTAAAGGGGCTCCAGGAGAGCTGGAGAGGGACTGGGGACAAGGGATGGAGGGACAGGACAAGGGGGAATGGCTTCCCACTGCCAGAGGGCAGGGATAGGTGGGATATTGGGAAGAAATTCCTGGCTGGGAGGGTGGGCAGGCCCTGGCATGGGTTGGGCAGAGAAGCTGTGGCTGCCCCTGGATCCCTGGAAGTGTCCCAGGGCATGTTGGACAGGGCTTGAAGCAATTTGGGACAGTGGAAGGTGATCCTGCCCATGAGAGGGGCTTGGAATGAGACCATCTTTAATGTCCTTCCCAACCCACCCCACAATTCTGTATTTTGTTTTAATATGACTTTTGCCTTTAGTTTATTTTGATGTCTCCTGGAGGCAGTTCTGACCCCAAATCCTTAAACTGCTCTCCCACATAACCAGCAGAACTGTAATATCAGCGTTCTCTGTGCCACCTCTGCCAGCCTGAAGGACTCCAGTGGTGCCCTAGAGCTGCAGAAATCCATGTCACCACCCAGCCCTATTGCCCTGTCTGCTGTCTGTGCCTTCATCACTGCCAGGGCACTGGTGCCTTGGGTGTCCCTTAAGCTTGTCAGATAGTTTTAAATGTTTGATTGGAGCATTATCATTGGTGTTGACTGTTTGGATGCACTTTGGAGGGCTCTGAGGCTGTGAGAATTGCAGACAGCCACGGGAGAGGATTTCTCCTCCTTTATAGGAGGCTGTTCAGTGGTGTCATTATGCTCAGGCACATCACTCTACCCAGGCGAGAGGGGATGGCTTTGGAAATGAAGCCTCTGAGGTGAGAACTACCTTTCTTTCCTTGCTCTCTCCACTGGCTGTTTCTCCATGAGCTGCTTTTGGACACCTGCTTTGTGTGTTGGGAGTGGCTGCTGCCCTGGGCAGCCCAGGAGGGAGGGGCAGGAGGGCTGGGCTGAGGGACACTGCGTGGTCACCTGCTGCTCCTGGGCTTCCTACTTGGGTTATCCTCTCTAAAATCCCACAGTGCAAAGTTCCCTGGGAGGTTTAGGAGAAGTATTAAGATGCTCCCACCAAGGAACAGCCCCCCCATCATGGCATTTCCAGTGCTGAATTTCCCAGTACTGAAGGGCTGTTTCTTGCCCCAGCCGAGGTTTCTGTGACCAAGGAGAGGGACACTTTTTTTTTATAAGGAATTATGTAAAGTGAACCATTCCCAAATCCCACATGTTGCTCAAGGAATCACTGCATGCCCCATCTGCTCTGAATGGCACCTTCTGGTCCAACTGAGTGTGGCTCAGGTGTTTTCATACATACTGAGTAAAAATGAATTATTGAACCCATTTTATTCCCACCTCTGGTTGACCATGGATCCCGTTCTGCACTTAGGAACAGCCAGGTGGATCTCACCCAGCCTCCAATACCTACTTGGGGGTGGTGCCTCCCCTTTGGAGTGGATCCCAGCAGGCATCCCAGCTTCCTCCACCAAACCAGTTCCCTCCGGTGAGGGGAGATGGAGCAGAACGGCTGCAGGTGCTCCTTGTTTGTCTTGTGCTGCCACCGAGTGGACTTTGGAGCCAGGGCAAGCCCGGCTTTCCCACTGCATCCCTGCTCCCGAGCGGCTGGGGGTCACACCCAGGTCCTGGGCGGGGGGGTGATGAGAGGTTGGGCAGGATGTGGAGCCCCCCAGACTCACAGGGTCTGTGTTCCTCACTGCCCCAAACCCCACGGGCAGAGCAAGGCTGGGTGTTTGGGAACAGACCTCTTGGAAAGAGGGGAATGTGCCAGAAATGTCTGGGAGGAGGCAAAGAAAGTAGGAGGGGAGGAGGTACTTCAGACTGGTTTGTCATGGGTTTTTGCCTGACTAGTGGATGTTTTTGGGATAGAACCTCTGAAACGGAGAGAGCAAGTCAGAGCAGCATCCAAGTTACCAGCTGCCTCCACTTGTGATGCTCTTAATTGGATCCTGGCAGGAAAACCATTTTAAAGAGCCTTTTATTTGGAATTACAAGAGACATCAGCTGCAACCTGCTTCAGGCAGAGTCATGGAGCAAAGCTTCCTTTGGCTGGTGCACCCAGTGCACAACTTACTTTCCATCAGGAGAAGATGTGGGAGAGATGGGAATGCTTTGGAAGCAGTTTCAGGAGGCTGGAGTGTGGTTAATGCAGGCTGAGGTGCTGGGGATGGGACCTTTGTGAACAAAGGGCTGCCCATTTCCTGGCAGCTTCGGGACTGAGGAATTCCTGTCCTCCTGTAGGGAAATCCCATTGCTCCTGTGTTTGTGGGTGGGGGAGAAGTCAGTGGTGGCATTTGGGAGGGCTGAGGGTCCTGGCCCTTCCATCGTGGTGTTAAATCCCTCAGGCTCAGCTCGTGGTCTGGAATTCAGAAACTTCCATCTCAGACTGGGTGGGAGATTCCTGGTTTTTGGATGAGATGTAGAAGGAAGGGCCTTCCTTCCAACTGTAGCAATGTGTGACTCCTGGGCAGGGGATGGCTGGGCTGGCTGTGCCATGACCTGGGCTCAACCAAAGCCTGGCTGTGGCTGGGACATCTCTAGCTCTGTGCAGCAAAACATGGAGCTTGGTTGGGGTTGGTGTGAAGCTTCAGTGGAGATGTTGCCACGTGAGGCAGGATGTGGGGAAGGGTTACAGGACATGTGTGACATCCCTGTGGTGTTTGAAGTGCAGGAGGGAGAGGACAAGGGGGAAACCTGGTCTTTCCTCAAGGAAAAGCCTCTTTGTGATCATGCCAAGTGCTCCCCAGGTTTGAGTTGTGAGTGTGAACTAGCAAAGGGTGCTGTGAGAGCTCCTGGGAAGGGTTTGGCCCAGGGACATTGTGCTTTTGATTAAGGAATTATTGGCCTGGATTGTGAGACTTGTTGGGGTTTCTAAAATACTCAAAGTAATCTGAAGCACCAAATCTTCTGATGAGGGACCAGACCTGACCCAGGTTGGGATGAGGTCAGGGTCAGGTGGTTGTTACAGGGCAGAGGTTTCAGTGTCTTAGAACCAGGAGACTCTGAAGGTGTTTGGTAAAGAAATTAATGGTTGAGGGTGAGAGAGCAGGGACTGGGAGTCACCTCTGAGCAGGGACAGAGAATCACTGCTATGGGGGGACAGAGTCATCTCTGAGCAGGGACAGGGAGTCACATCAGAGTGGGGACAGGGAATCACTGCTATGGGGGGACAGAGTCACCTCTGAGCAGGGACAAGGAGTCATCTCTGAGTGGGGACAGGGAATCACTGCCGAGCAGGGACAGGGAGTCACTGCTGAGGGCGCTGCCCGTGATCCACAGCCCAATCCCGCTTTGACACAGTCGGGAACCACATCCCCCACCACGTGGCTCTCCCCGGGAGCTGTGCCGCCAGTTTCACCCAAGGGGCAGGAAAGGTGCCCCCTGGTGCCTCACCCTACAGGCTGAAGACATCTGGAGGGGCAGTAGCATAGCTGATACCCCACTGCGTTCCCCCCCGGAGCCACCTGGCTGTGCCACACACGGGCCGTGCCACTGATGCCTTTACTAGCGGGCTTTTACTTTTAGCAAAAAGAGGCACGAACAATGCCAGGTGAGGCGGCCCTTAGAGCCGCAGGAGCGGGGCGTGGGGAGCCGCTGTGTGACCCGCTCCTCGCCCGCAGGTGGGCGGCGGGCACGGCGAGAAGCGCCGCTCGGTGCCAATGGGTTCGTGCGCGGAGCCGGGACGCGGCGCTGGGTCCTCGCTCAAGAAGAAGCGCGTCTATTGAAGCCCGTCCTGCTGCTTCTCGAGTGCTGCCTGAGGAGCCCCCGGAGGAGCCACGGCCGCAGCCGAGGGTGGGTGCGAGGGGAGCCGCTCCTTGCGGGGTCGGGGGCAGCGCTGGGTTTGGCCCCGCCGGGTGGGGCAGGGCGCGGGGAGCCGCAGGGAAGCAATAAAACCCCGGGGGAAGAGAGCTCGTCCTTTCCCCGGGCCTCGGGAGGAAGGTGAAAGAGGAAATCTCCATAGTCATTGTATTTTTTTTTGTTGTTGTTTTTTTT
>VXAU01000747.1:128548-150150 GCA_013399695.1 Formicarius rufipectus
TCTCCCCCACCCCTTGTGCCCCTGTTCTCCCCCCACTCCCAATTGAAGCCAGCAGCAGACCCTCCAGGCTGCCGGTGCCCCCCCTGCAGGGTGAGCGGGGTTTGCTGCCCCCGGGGCAGCCCGGCAGAGGGAGCGTTCCCTCTCTCACCTCATGCGGTAGTGCAGCCGGTGGGATGTCTTCTCCTCCACTTGGAACACCTGGTTGGGTGCATACCACAGCCTTCTGTTCTCATCGTACAGGGCAAAGAGGTTGTGGCACAGAGGAGACACGGCTGCCACGGGGAGACACACAGGTGAGTGGGGGGGTTTTGGAGTTCAACTGACTCTGCTTGTAAGCAATTCCACATTTTCCTGTGTCAGACTGATGCTGTCACTGATGCCAGAGCTGCTCTGGATTATTAGTGTGCTGCTGGCAAGTGTCCTCAGGTGGCAGAACAGCAGCTGCTGCTGTGCCTGGAGTGGGAGTATGAAAAGATTTGCCTTCACCTGACATTTACTGACTGGCATTATAATGGAAGAGTTTGCTTCATATAATGACAGCAAATGACAGGAAGCAGAGCTGTGATTCTGGGAGCATTCCAGATGCTTCCCATCAGAGTTCCCATCTGAGTGTGGCAGTTCATGCTGATGTCCAGTGCATGCTCAAAGTGGGCTATGACAAGGGCTCAGAGTTAGAAAGTTGTTTTCCCCAACTAAACAAGCATCCAGACATTAAAGAACCTCTGCAATGTCAATCAGTTAATTGCATTGCTACCAACATAAAAGCCTTCCAATAAGCTGAATTTTAACTTTTTCAGTGGATGCTTATGAGAGGTATTGATAGTCCAGTCCTTGCTGGAAAATAGGTTTAAAACTTCTACTGGCTTCACTAGCCAGTGGAAAAGTGCATGGCTCTATGAGAAGAGATGTTTAGACTTGCTCTGTCTGCCCCTCATTTTTGGGGCTCACCAGGAGGAGGCAGAAGAGCAGCGACAGAGCTGTGCCCCATGGCAAGGTCCTGTTGGTGCAGGACAGAACAACAGAACTTCAGACACCCAACTTAAACACCCCACCCATCTGTGCAGCTGCTCCAGCCCCACATGGGGCAACCACAGGGATGATGTTTAACCTGTCTGTCAACCATCACAGGAGCTCAGTTAGGACAGTAGATATGACTCATATTTTACTACCTCTGCCAAAAAAATAAAAAAGATAGAGAGGTGGAAACTACAATGTGCTTAATGCAGTGCATTCTGTGAGGACCAATGAAAAGGTACAGCCAATACACCATTATGTGGAATATTAAATGAATGAATGCTGCAAAGTGTTCTCTGCTAGCAGATATCCTTACAGGTGGCTCTTACCACCAATATTTTCTTCCTTTAGCTAGAGAGAAAGAGAGCTTGATTAGTGGCACACAGGGCCAAAGCCACTGGGCACACCCCAAAATACAGATGTGGAGAGCAAAGCCCACTGAGCTGGCAGAGTGTGGAAAGACACTGAGGCTGGGATCAGTTTAAAAGCAACAAGGGAAAGTTAAGGTTGAAGCAGAACCTGTTCAGTCCACCAGTTTTGTTGTGGATGAAACAGGTGCTTCCAATGTTAATCTGGTTCTGAAATCCTGGGGTTTGCCCTGAACCTGAGAGGAAATGACCAAAAATCTTCACCTTCCCCACATCACAGAAAAGGGTGCTTCAGCCAAACCACTCAGCAATCCCCCAACTTTGCTTCCAGTTTCATTTTATTAACAGATTTTGCCCCCATAGCTGGAAGAGCAGGTTTTGGCAAACAAGCATGCATTTTTACACTCTTTGCTCCCTCAGTGGAGGGGTTTCCACCAAGAACAGCCTTGGATTGTCTGCCCAGCCTGACCTGCTCTGACCTTGGCATTTACATCACCCCAGAGCAAAGCAGCAGGACTGGGGTGGCTCCAGGTGTGTGGCCTGAATTCCTTGCTCCAGCCTCCTGCAGCTTCCAGGGAAGCTCTTCCCGTTGTGAAGAGGGGCCAGAAGGAAGAGGAGAAGCCCAGGAAATAAAACCTGAGCCTGATTTCAGAGGCCACAGGAGGTGGGGTGGGGCCAACACTGTCCTGTGCAGGGCCCAAGCAGGATGGAGGTGCCACCACAACACTCCAGTTGGGATCTCAACACCACAGCCCTGCTCAGATGGGCAAGGAGTTGCTCTGCTGTGGAATTAGTGAAAAGCAAGAGAGGGCACAAAGAATTCCCTTAGGGAAAGCTCCAAAGGTTTTAAACTTCCAGCAGAAATCACTGGGAGCAGCTGCACAGTACAAGGTGGCATAAAGGTGGGAGTTAAACACCCCTCACTTGCACCAAAACTATTAAAAACCAACATCAACCCTTATTTGATGAGCTTTGTCCTGCAGATTCCCCTCATTCCCACCTTTCCAGTGGAATCAGGCAAAGGCACTGAAGGGTGTTCAGTGTTCCAGGAATCCAGGTGAGTTGGGAAAAGGACACATTTTAGAGCTGCAGGAGAGCTCCTGCCCAGTTTTCACCAGTTTACACAGCCAGATTCCCCCCTCCCACAGCAGCTGGACAGCATTTGGTGTTCCCTGGGGACACAAAACTGGCACCAGGGCAGGGAAGCACCTCAGCACTGTAAATACACCAGAGATGTAAACACAGCTTGAATCCACTATTTGCTGCAGGATCACACATATTTTTGCACATTTTGCTGAGTCACAGGGCAGATCCTGCTCAGGAACTGCCCAAACACACCCTTGGCCAAAGTTCTCATGCCAGACCACCCAAAAATGCCTCTTCCTTGCAGGAGCACCGACTCAGAGGATGCCCCAGCTTTCAGAGAGGGAGCAGAGCAGAGGGCAGGAGATGAAATGCAGTACTCACAACACCTCTGGGCAGCCTCCATGCACAGCTCCTCCGAGGTGAACTGCCCACTGCTGTAGCTCAGGGGCTCCTTATCTTGCAGGTAGAAGAGGATTTCTAAGCCCTGGGGCTGAACTTCCAGGCTCACTTCACTCTTCTTGGTGCTCCTCATCTTTGCACAGAAAGCCATGGCTTTGCAATCTTCTTTCACATTTAGATACTGAAAGAGGAGGGGGAGAGGTTAAGGTAAAGGGGGAAGGGCAGTCTGACTGTCTATCAGGACACAAATCCATCACTGAAAGAGAAGCCACTTCCCACTGGAACGGGCCAGGCACCACATTTCTCCAAGTCTTCACCTTGGGATCCTCATCATTCAAAGCCAATGAGATGAGAAGTGCAAAAAGGAGAAATGGCAGTGATTATTGTGCTGCTGGGAGCTCTGGCCCAAAGGATTCCCTGCCCTTCTGGTGGTTCCACAGCTGGTCTGGGAGGTTTCTCAGTGTAAAGCACGGACAACTTTCACATCCTTGAGCACCCAACTGGCTGAAAAACAACACTTGAGACTGGATAATACAAACAGGTCGATTTGTGTTTCCTTTTTTATAAAGTCAGGCTCCTATTTTTTACAGTCCCCTCAACACCTAAACATTTCTGATTGGTTTTTACAGTCCCCTTAAGAGATAAACATTTCTGATTGTTTTTCCCCCTCTCATCCTTTGTGTTTTAAACTCCTGATCCTCAATGAGTCACGGTGAAATGAGCTTTATTGGCAGCTTAATTTTTATTACCACTTCTCTCTCTCTCCAGAAGAAAAGAGTTGCACTAAGGAGAGTTAATGCAAGAGCTTTTAGGCTGCCAAGAATGCATAATGAGACACTTCTGACTCAAAAGAAAATGCATTTTGCATTTCATACCCAGTGCTTAAATGGGAAGAGCAGGAAGGAGACAGATGAACACACCCTCTGGGTTCTTGGGGCTCTCTGTGCCATGTTTTATTAAACAATAACAAAACCAACCAAAGACCAAACCATCAATTCTTGAGCTCCTGAAACAAACCCTCCCCCTGACAAACCTCCCAAGGCAACACACACCTGCATTTATGTGACTGAGGGATCCTCCAGGCAGCCGAAAGGGTTGTCTGCACCTCTGCAGGAGCTGCTGCACTCTGCCTGGGCAAAGGCAAACACAGCTGGTCAGGAAGGGCCTGGCACAGCCTGGGCACAAACCCAGCGGCCAGGCTGAGCGAACACCCCTTGCCATCCAAGGCATCTTTCCCTGGCTGTAGGTGGCACCTGCTCCCAACCAGGGGCAGCCCCAGAGGGAACAGTCCGGTTCTTCTGACTCTGGGGGGGCCCTGGCTGAGCCACAGACACAAACCCATGGAAAGCCTTGCTTATCCACTGGATTTTTCCCCTTATTTTCAGCTGGGGTCACCCTCATTGCAACCCTCAGCTGGGGCACCACAGCAACATCCTCCCCTTTGCTTTACCTCCTTCTTGGCTTCTGAAGTCATTCCATCCCTCACATTTTTAACCAATTCCCTCTACTGTTTCTTCCCCTTCCAGATTATCACTTTATTTAAGTTAAGCCTGGCTGTGCTGCTGGTTTGGTAAATGTTGCCCATCACTCATTTGGGGCTGAAATACTCCCCCATTTCTGGTCTCCATCCCCCCTTTTTCCCTTTCTCCCCCATCTCTGCCAAAATGTACTTTAAATGTGTGCTGGTTCGGCCCCAAACAGTGTGAAGCCTTTCCTCTGATGAGCAGCCTTGAACAAATATTGCTCTAAAAGCCTGAGGCTCAGTCTGGAAAAACTCTGACACTGCCACAAAAGCTCCCCTTGTGCTTGGGGAGTGCCCAGAAATTGTGACAGTGGCAAAGAAAAAAAATCCCACTTAAGAGCACAGCAAACACTCCCAATTAAAGTGGCTGTTCCTTCCAGCCTGGCTAGGTGGGAGCTCCCAGACACATCCCCTTGCCAAAAATATGGGGAAGAAATAACTGAGAGCATCATTACTGGGACTTGCAGACAAGCCAGGCATAATTTCTGCACAGCATCAGCACATTTCAATGCAGCAGGTTAAAGATATTAAGTTTAATTTAATTGAGGACACCCCCTTTCAAATGACATCTGACAAGCTCAGTATCTTTTAATGGCTGTGTGGGCAGAATATTAAAAGGATTGGCCAGAGGCTTCAAAATGTGAGGGGGGATAGAAAAGCAGAGCCTTCCTGCAGATCCAGAACTCCAACCTGCTGCTTTTCAGCAGAGCCCTCTTTGCTTTGGTTGAGCTCTTGGTTTTAATCACAGCAATTCCCAGAATCCCAACAAAATCTTTCCTGCTGCTTCCTTTACAAAGCACTTTGTGGGATGAACCAAACAAAGCAACAGCCAGTCCCTCGCTTATTATTTACTAGCCAGTTTTCCAGGTATTCCCGAGCTCAGTGTCAGGAATTCATGACGTAAAAATGCACCTTCATCTTCCAAAAAAGGCTCTTTGGAGCAGCCAAAGCCCTGCTCTGACTCAGGACCCCCACCAGGCCCGCACAGCAGTATTTTGGGGTAGAGGTTGTGGTCAGGAGAGCATTAGGGCAGCTCCCCCAGACCCTCCTGCAGCATCCAGCAGAGATGGAGAACCAATCCCATTGCTTTTCCCATGGAAAACACACTGAACTCAACAAGAAAACACACAATTCAGCCAGAGAAATGTTCAAGCCATGTTTAGTTGACACCTAATTCTCCAAAGCTGGATTAACATGCCCATAGTTTCCTTGATTATTTGCATGTGAACTCATTCCCCACTGCCAGCAGTGAAGGGGTTGGTGCTCTGCTGTGCAACCTTGGAAGTTCACAGGCTTTAGACCTTCTGCCCATTAGATACATATGAACATTAATCATAAATACCCCACTGGTCCATTCAGGATAAGCTTGGAGAACCTGCAAATAGATTTTTTTTAAGTGACAGAGAACTTTCTGAATCACAGCATGGGCAGAGCCCCAGCCCGGGGCACCACCAGCAGATGGGGATGATGGTTCATCCTCCAGCAAAGGGGACAGCCCCCACATCGGTGCTTTGGGGCACAGAAGCAACCCCAGGCCCCCACCACAACTGCCAAAAGCCACACCTGGATCCTCTGCATGATACCACAGAAGGTATTTCTCCTCACACAAAGCTCTCACCAGCTTTTGGCACCAAAGATGAGAAGTTGCACAACAGGGAGAGGGAGGTGTAAAGGCAGGTTGCTCAAGAGCAGTTTGGTTGATAAACTACTAAGACTTAATGAAACGTTTGGCAGAGCAGAATATTTGGTAAAAACTCCAGTTCCTGCCCATGACCTGCCAGGGCCAAGATGTCCTTAGTGAAAGCAAAGGGGTTGAAGCCCAGCAGCCCCAGCAACTTTAAGGTAAAAAAACCCCACATGTACACCACTAAGTGATCCCTTTAAACTTCTGCATGCCTTGAAAACTAAGAAAAAGCAGGTGGAGATATTAAATATTTCTGAAACCATCAGCAAAGTTTCCTTGAGGCAGAAGGAAGGAGTTCAGCTGCTGCTTGGAAGGAAGAGCCCAGGAAAGCCTTGGCTCCCAAACCTCCAGTGCAGCTGCACATCACAAGAGAGAGAGTTCTCTCCTCAAACCCCCCAAAACACACATTGGCTCTGAGGAGGACACAGAGAAGCCCCTCAGCTGGGAGACACTGCACCACGTCAGGTACCTGAGCTCCAGCCAGGCCACCCAACCCCGGGGGCCCACCTGAGCGTGCCAAAGGATTCCTTGGGATTTTACCCCAGCCCAGTTTTCCTGTTCTCAGGGTGATCCCAGCCCAGTTTTCCTGTTCTCAGGGTGATCCCAGCCCAGTTTTCCTGTTCTCAGGGGGATCCCATCCCAATTGTCCTGTTCTCAGGGGGATCCCATCCCAATTGTCCTGTTCTCAGGGGGATCCCATCCCAATTGTCCTGTTCTCAGGGCGATCCCAGCCCAATTGTCCTGTTCTCAGGGGGATCCCAGCCCAATTGTCCTGTTCTCAGGGGGATCCCATCCCAATTGTCCTGTTCTCAGGGGGATCCCAGCCCAATTGTCCTGTTCTCAGGCGGATCCCAGCCCAGCTGTCCTGTTCTCTGGGATCCCATCCCAATTGTCCTGTTCTCAGTGGGATCCCATCCCAGCTGTCCTGTTCTCAGTGGGATCCCAGCCCAGCTGTCCTGTTCTCCTGGGACACACTCCAGATTGCTCCACAATTCCCAAGGGAAAGGCACAGTGACATGGAGAAGGTGCAAGCAGAGCCTTCCAGGAGCAGGACCACCACAACCCACAGCCCACTGCTCACCCTCCAGGACACATTTTAATGGGCAAATTAAAAATACAACCCCCTCCCTACAAGGCTGTGAGAAGAACCACTCCCCCAGTTGAGACCTGCTGGGATTTCAACTGCAAGTTTTGCTTCCTGCTTCTTTTGGGGGGTCCTGCCAGGCAAACAAGACCCCACCCCACCAGCCCTGCACCACCTGTACCACCAGCCCCCTCCCACCGTCCATGAGGACCACGGAAGCAAAAGGCAAAGATGGAAGGTCCATTTTCGGGGGGGAAAGTCCCCAAAACACAAGGAGAGGAAAACCCCAGATTAAATCTGACCAACCCAGAGCCAGTTTTGAAGCATCATTTGCAAGTCCTTCCTCTTTCCTGCCCGTTCAGGTTCTGGTCCCATGCCACGGCCACGGCCTGGGGGTGTCTGTCCCTGCTCAGGCCAAGCCTGTGCCAGCCAGGCTTTCCTCAGGCATGCAGACCATGCCATTCCTGTGATGTTCATACTTTGAGCCAGCCCAAAAGCTCTCAATTAGTATAATTCATCAACACCCTGCTCCAGGAACTCGTCACAGCCTTTACAGCACAGCCTCTAAACCCAGCACAGCCTATTAGAGACTCACTGAAAATTTATATTAGATGAGCACAAGCTCCTTGTTTTCCACAGGACTTTCCCCCAAAGGGCAATGCAGTTATTTTAATTATTTTATTTAATTCGGGGTGATCTCAGCCCATGCCATTCACCTCTGCCTCAGAATCACTCCTTGCCCACCTTGGGGTTTTCCTCCACGACTCCTCCCGTGCCCTGTCTGATCTGTGCTGTGAGACAATTCACAGAGACAAATGTCACTGAGAACAGGACAATTGGGATGGGATCCCACTGAGAATAGGACAGCTGGGATGGGATCCCACTGAGAACAGGACAGCTGGGATGGGATCCCAGTGAGACCAGGACAATTGGGATGGGATCCCACTGAGAATAGGACAGCTGGGATGGGATCCCACTGAGAACAGGACAGCTGGGATGGGATCCCAGTGAGAGCAGGACAATTGGGCTGGGATCCCACTGAGAACAGGACAATTGGGATGGGATCCCCGTGGGAGCAGGACAACTGGTTTAGGATGTGGGGCTGAGGGGGCACAGAATGGAAATTTTCATCCAAGCCTGCTCCACGTGCAGCCAAGCTGTGCCAACCAGGGCGTGGGGCTGCCCTCGCTGTGCCCACAGCCACCCAGTATTGCCCTTGCCAGCCCCGAGAAGCAGAGGAGGCAGAGCCTGGGGGCGCCCACTGAGCGCTCTGGGTCAGCCCCGATGCCCCCCAAGCCCACTCAGGGCACCGGTACCCCAAAAGATGCCACCCAGCTGCTTCCCTCTGCTGATCCAAGGCACCTCCAGCCCCTTCTCTGGATGCCCTGTGTGGCTGTTTCTCCCTGGCCAGAGGCCCCAAAACAGCAGCTTCCCCCCCCCGCCAACTGCGGGGAGAAAGGGGGAAGGGGGAAAAGAAAACCACACTAGATGAAAAGTGGATTCAAATTCTACTGAAGCAGTATGAATTTATACAAATATATATATACAGAGAAGAAAAAGGAATTTAATATTACTGTATACACATGTAAACAATAGAGAACAAATAAACAAGGTCTGCTGCCCAGGAGGAGACACACAGCTCTCCCTGAAGAGACAGCAGGTCCACCACCAATGCCCTTCACTGCTGGAAAAGGACTGACCCAAAACTTCCCTCTATCCCTTCTGATATCTGAAATGATGTAAAATAGGATGGAATATTCACTTGGGTATATCAATCCATGGGATCTGTGTCCCAGGAGGGCCCAAAGTCAGAGCACCACAGCTGAAATAGGATGGAATCCTTCCCTTGGATACAGCAATCCATGGGATCTGTGTCCCAGGAGGGCCCAAAGTCAGAGCACCACAGCTGAAATAGGATGGAATCCTTCCCTTGGATACAGCAATCCATGGGATCTGTGTCCCAGGAGGGCCCAAAGTCAGAGCACCACAGCTGAAATAGGATGGAATCCTTCACTTGGGTACAGCAAACCATGGGATCTATGTCCCAGTAGGGCCCAAAGTCAACCCACCACAGCTGATGTAAAATAGGATGGAATCCTTCCCTTGGATACAGCAATCCATGGGATCTGTGTCCCAGGAAGGCTCCAAGGTCAACCCACCACACGTGCCGTGCCATGGGAAGCGGCTCTGAGCCCCCTCCCTCCAAAAGCCACGTGTGGAGGGGCCTCCCTGTTGTCCTCCGGGCAGAGGACCAGCCCCACAGACACACCACCACCCTTCCCTCTCTGGCACCTGACCTCTCCAGCCCCTCTGCCTTGGGTCACCACAGAAACCCAACCCACATCCAACCATTTTTGGGGTGGGAGGGACCTTTATAAAGCTCACCCAGCCCAACCCCCTCCCCCTGCAATGAGCTCATCACCGGGATGTTCCCAGCTCGCTTCCAAGCTGGAGATGCCCACTTTGTCCTGGTTTATCCACCAGTTCTGGTGCAACAACAGCTTTGAACAATACAGCTCTTGAGCCACTCATGACCTTGTCCAGTCACCTCCAATCATCATCATCATGGCTAGGTTTGCCAACTTGGGACCTCCAACCCCTCCTCAGCTACAACAGCACTGATTCCCTTGGAACCAAAGGTATCACAAAGCCTCAAGCCATGGTGGAAACCTTCCAACAGAGCCATGACTTCCACGTAATGAGTTTTCCCTCACAAGCCAACAGTCTAACAAACAGACCTGCATTTCCTGATGGGACTGAAGGGACATTCCAGGTTTCTGGTGATCCACACGGACAATTTGTTTTGATTCCTGCCTGGAGGGCACGTTGGTGACCCTGTTCCTTCCTTTATGCTCTCCCCCATGGTCGTGCTGCACGCAAGGAGCAGCCTGCAGCTCCTGGGAGGGCTGGAAGTCCTCTGGCAGAGAGCCACAGCAGCTTCCCAGCAGCGGGGCACATCTCCAGGAAATGTGGCTACTTCCTGGTGGCACCATGCTCACCTAAGGGGTTTCCTGCTGCTCAGCTCAGCCATGGGGAGGAACCTTCTGGAAAAGCATGGCCAGGACCTCCAAAGCCACCTTGGATTGAAGGAGGAAGGGTGGGCAGAGCGTGTTCCTTCTGGGCTGATCCAACGTGGTGGTCAGCAGGGCCCCAGAGGGTGTGGCAGGACCTCTGTGGGCCTGGTGGGAGCTCAGAGCTCTGTGAGATGAGTGGGGTGAGCCCGTGGAGAGTGGCCATGGGATCGCACATGGGATCGCGCATGGGATCACGCGTGGGATCATGCGTGGGATCTCACATGGGATCACACAGTGGGATCACATATGGGATCACACCAAGGGATCACACAATGTGATCACGCACGGGATCACACATGGGATCACACAATGGGATCACACCGTGGATCACACCAAGGGACCTCACATGGGATCACACTATGGATCACACACGGGATCACACACCATGGGATCACACACACGGGATCACACAATGGGATCACACACACAGGGTCACACATCAGGTCTGCTCTCTCAAGGTGACTCCTTCAGCTCAGGTGTGCGAGGAGGTGCTGACGGCCCGGGAATGCTCCAAGGGAGGCAAACACACTGTCACAGACTGTGCAGCTCCAGCAGAAAGGCAGGAGTGGAAAAGAGCCTGGGATGGAAGAAAATCCACTCCGTCACACGCAACATCCCCTGCCCAGGGCAGGATCAGGGTGGGCCACCACCACCACACCGTGCCCAGAGGTGGCAGGAGCAGCCACATGGCCAGGACAGTGCTGGGGTTTCGGGGCACGAGGGGTACTCGCCGTCCAACACTGACAGGACTTCCCCACAGTTCCAGCCCCCACCTTCCTCCTCCACAAACCCACCTCTAACTCACAGTCCCTCTGTCTCCTGAACACTTGGGAAGCCCCAGCAGTTTTCCTAAGAAGAGAAGCCACCAGGAGGGAGGTGGAGCAGCTCCATCCTTCACACCTCCCAGAAGAAGGTCTGTAGCTGCAGAACAACTCCCCTCTTTAACCACACTGGAGCAAGAGAGGTCACTTCATCCTGCTCTCCCGAGCCTTAAAATCCCAGAGGTCCCACCATGCTGAAACATTTGATAAAAAACCTGATGTTTGGGGACTTGTTCTGCATCCACAGGTTCTTGGAGCTCCAAGTTCTCCTCAAAACCAAGTCTTACAAGCCACAGTCCATCCCACCTCCACCTTCCTCACTTAACATCAGCTCCCCGGGCTGTGCAGGTGGAGAAGAGCCAACTGCAGGTGCCATCCTGTTCCACACCCTGCCCTGCTGGGGAGTGACTGAGGCTGCACCTGGGAGGGGGCTGTTTGCACCCACTGACCACCTCCACAACCCCTGGTGCTCCTCAACAGCAGAACCCAACATTTTCCTCTCTTTGGAGGGAAGAGCAAGGGCAGCTCTGCCACGACAGCACCCAGATTTCCGAGTGTGGCTTCATAAGGAACACAGCAGAACCAGTAACCAGCTGATGTCCACCTAAGCCAAGGCTAGTGAGATGGCACAGAAATGTTGAGTGTGTCTCTTCTGCAAAAGA
The DNA here is from genome assembly GCA_013399695.1 of Formicarius rufipectus. Classification (NCBI taxonomy): domain Eukaryota; kingdom Metazoa; phylum Chordata; class Aves; order Passeriformes; family Formicariidae; genus Formicarius; species Formicarius rufipectus. Next base: position 140,263 of record VXAU01000747.1, read on the forward strand.
GGAGAGGAGAAGGGCAGGAGTTGCTCACTTCCCCAGGAAATCAGCAGTGGTGTCTAGCCTGGGTTGTCCCACGTCCCACCGTGCAGCCTCCAGCACCAGAGCAGAGCCAGAAACAAGTTCCTCCAAACACTGGCTGAGCAGAACTTCTCCCAGGCCTTGGCTTTCTAGTCTGAGGGGATGTAAAACATGCAAAGGGGCTGGTCCTTGGTGGTGACACAGAGCTGCTGCAAAGCTCCCCCCCAGATGTCCTCAAGTGCCAGAGCTCCCAGCTCAGCAACCACACACAGTCACCTCCCCCAGTCTGGCCCTGTAGCCACTTCCTTGAGAGCAGCTACAGATGTTCTCAACCTCCTTCCTTTTCAAACCGTGGCATGAGATGGAGCCTCCTGCCCCAGATCTCTCCACCCTTTCCTCCTCCTCCGTGGAGCTGGGCAGCACTGGCCACACACCACGATGGTGGCAGCAAACAAACCCCACCACAGCACCCCAGACTGGGCTGGGTTGGGTTGGGAGGGACCTCAGAATCATCCAGCTCCAGGTCCTCCCCATGCCCTCGGCCACCACACTCATGGAGGCCCCAGGGAAGGCATGAGCAACAGGGCAGGTTTGGCTCCATCAGAATCTCTTCACCCCAGAGCAGGGATTTGCCCACCACCATCCTGGTCTGGGGTAGAGCTGTCCAAGAGCTGTGCTGGCAGCCCAGCACCTGCCCCAGAGCACGAGGTCCTGGGGGCCAAGAGCAACCTCAGCTGACCACAGAGCCCTCAGAAGGGCAAACTGAAGGAGTGGCACCTCTCTGGGTTAAGACCTGGTTTAAAAAGCAGTGCCACCAAGCTGCTGCCACTTAGGTCATTTCAGAAGGTCTTAAGAGGTTCTAGTTATGTGGTCAACATCTACTCTGCACATGGCAGGGCCCTTGAATCCCCCAGATGGCTTCTGGCAGCCCTGTGCTTCCTGTGGTGGCTTTGCACTCTGCTGAGTGTTTTTTGATGGTTTGCCTTTTTCTCTTTTTTTTCCCCTCTTTTTTTTAGTGTGGTGAGAAGATACTGTGAAGTTTACTCTTATGGGTTCACCACTCAAAACAAGCCCCAAATAGGAGTAAACAAAACTTTACCACTTATTTTGGTCCTGTTCAGAGCAAACCACCACCAAAGTCACCCCCTAGCCAGGCATTGCTTCTGTAACACAGCTGAAAACCATTCAATTCCACAGGAAACTTGGGATTTGGACAGCAAGAGCAATCTGATCTTCAAAGTCTCTTGTCCCTCTGAGCTCTCTGCTCCTTTTTTATTAAGTGAAGTGATGCTGGGAGTCCTCAGTGGAACAGTGCTTGGAATTCTGGTGGGAAGAGGCACCCCCAGAAGACACAGAACCAGTCTGAGGGTTACAGAGTGTCCCTCCTTAACTCAAACCCCAGTTCTGATGCAGCACAGTGCCGAGGTGAGATCTGAAGGCCATGACCCACAGCAGAGCAGGACAGCAACGGTGCTACAAGGAAGGCTTTACACTAGAGAGCTCCTCTGGTCTTACCCTCGGGGCTTTGGGTTCATCCAACCCAGCAAAAGACTCATCTTACAAGTTTTACAGTTACCAAACAAAAGCGACCAACCTCCTCCTGTCCTCCCCTGACCTGCCCATGCTCTTGGAGCAGCAGCACCCTCCCTTCAGCAGGCTCAGCTGCTGCAACCATGAAAACATCCATGCCCAGCAAGGAGCAGCTCCTGGGTGGCACCTCTGTCCTCCAGGCAGAACCCAGTTCCTGGAAAACCTGCTGAGGGAAACTCTGGCGGGAGGCAGAAACAGAGCTCAGCCTCGGGGTTTCTCTTTCCTTCCTCTCTCCCAGTGCCTGCAACTGGGAGAACTGGCATTGCCAAGTGCCTGCACTGGGAGCTCCTTCAGTGAGGCCTGGAGGGCACCCCAGCTGCTCTCTCTGCCCAGTGTGATGCCCTGTTAGAGCCAACAACCCCCCCACCAAACTGGCAGTGCTGCCAGGTGGAGAAAACCAGCAGGGCTGCTCCAAAGAGCAGCATCACCTCTCCCTCTGCATCGTGACTTCTGCCCCACCACACACATCTGCCACCACGCTGCAGCCCCCCATGCAGGAGGGACCTCAGCTTTCCCTGTCCACCCCACTGCCCACCACAGCCCCACACCTCACTGTGGGGGGGAACTGCTCCTGCCTGCCATCATTCTCTGCTGCTTGGGAGATCATTCCTCCCCAGGGGTTGTCCTCCTGAAGAGCTGCCACGGAGAGCCACAGCCACCTGAGATCCATTTCCAGGACAAAATGAGCTCTACAGCAGCTCCACCAGTGCCACCCAGAGCTTTGGGGATCACTCACACTCTCCTCCAGCAGGAACCTGTTTGCTGGGAAGCAATGGGAGAGGGAGTGGAGGTGACATTTCACCTCAGCCTTACCAAACCTACTGCAGTTCCAAGATTGTCTTTCTCAGATCCGTGGCTGCATTCCTGTCATGAAATGAGGGACGTGCCCCTGTTCCCCAGTGCTGGAGGCCAATGTTCTGACAACGGCAGGTGCAGCAAGGAGGGACTATTAGGGGAAAACTGAAAGCATTCAGGTCAGTTGACACTCCAATAAACAGGAAGGCAAAAAACAAATCTATATTTAGCCACAAAGGGGCACAAGATCATGAACAACATGGAGTTCTCCAACCCCCAAACTTCCCATGTAGAGTTACTGGGCTCTGCTGGTTCAGTGTGTAAAGAAAAGAGGCTTTAAGTTTAGAAAAGCAGGAACAGAGTGAGCAGGTCAGCACTTCATGGTGGAAAATTGACAACCCAAGGAAGAACCACAGAACCATCCAAATGGAAAAGACCTTTAGGGTCAGCCAGTCCAGCCATCCCCCAGCACTGCCAAGGCCATACTGACCATGACCCCAAGAGCCACATCCACATGGCTTTTAAGTCCTTCCAGGGATGGGCACTCCACCCCTGCCCTGGGCAGCTGTGCCAGGGCTGGACAGCTCTTTCTGGGAAGAAATCTTCCCTAGAATTCCACTTGCCCTTTCTTTGTCCCAGGTTGTTCCCATTCCCTCTCCTCCTGTACCTGTTCCTGGAGCAGAGCCCGACTCACCCCAGCTCCCCTCTCCTGACAGGGACTTGCAGAGCCAGAAGGTCCCCCCCGAGCCTCCTTTTCTCCAGGCTGATCCCCCTCCCAGCTCCTCCAGCCTCTCAAGGGGCCTCTGACAGTCCCACCTTTGCCCCCAGGTGTGACATTTGGGGACAAGACCCCTGTGGGGGGGACACTGCCCAGTCCCAGTGACCTGCCAGCTCCTCCCTCACACTTCACCACCTCAATTAATGCCCTAAATAAACTCAGTGCACTAAATGCACCTCCTGCTGGCCCCCACCAGTGGGGGGGAGAGCAGAAAGCAGATCAGCCCCGGAGGGGAACCACGAAGTCAAATCCTTCCGGTGCCCTTTGAGGCTGATTGTATTTTTGGAGCTTTTCATTCCAGCACAGCAGCACAGCTGTGCCCCCTGGCAGGGTCCCACCGGGCTGGCACGGCTCAGGGCGGGTGCACAAGTGTTCGCTGCCACCCAGACATGATTGCCAGTGGGAAATGCAGTTCTTTACTGCCCACCCGTTGGGATAAACACCCAGCAATTACCTTTTATTGCTGGCTAATTACCAGAGAAGCACGGTCTCCTTGGGGGAGCAGGAAAGACATTTATGCCTGTTCTCCAGAGGAAGAAGCTGGGACCAGTTAATTGACTTGTCTGAAGCAAAATGAGGCCCCAACGCTCGAGTCCCTCTTTGGGGTCTGATCTCTGGGTTGGGTTTGGCCTCTTTTCTGCTCTGCCCACTACAAGGCTGGAGCTCCCTGGGGCAGGCAGAGGGTCAGCTCATCCACGAGGTCCCTGCAAGGGCTGCTGGAGCCTCATCCCTGAGGACTTCACATGCTCCAAGCCCAAAGGGCAGCCAGGGTGGCTGCAAGTGGGGGAAGAGAGAAGAATATGGAGGAGGTCTGAGTGGACCTTCAGAGAAACAGGATCCCAGGGATAAAACCTGAAAATGGTCTACTTTTAGGCTCTGAGAAGCAACTTGGCAGGCACTGATCTTCTCAAGGAGCAAAGCACAGCCTCCTCCTGCTGTCCCAGGAAGGAACAGTGTGGGAACAGCTGCAGGAGGAGTTTGCACTGTCCTGGGCTCACCTGGGCCTCAGGTCCAAGGGGTGCTTAGAACCCAGGTTGTGTTCAGAGCAGGTTCTCCAGCCAGCTCTCCCTGGCAACAGCTGCACGGGGCTGTTTTCCCCCACATCTGGCTCCGTGCAGATGTTTGCCTCTGAGCTGTGCCCTGCTCTCACTGCCAAGCCAGCCCATGAGCTCCAAGAATGCTTTTCATCCTGTCCTGAAACAGCCACCTGAAGGAGGTCAGCTGAGGCTTCCAAGCCTGCCCTGAGCAGGGAGCTGATGTTTGCACCTAAACTTGCCTCTCTAAGCTGCAGATTCAGGTCTGGAGGGGTGAACTCTCCCCCAGGAGATGCTTTGGGTTGTTTGCAATTACTTTTACATCCTCAGGCTTTACAGAATCCTTATATTGCCTACCTTACCTTAGGAAGAGGAGCTAAGCCCTAAATACCACCTGTGAGGATGATAAAGAAATCACATGGTTCAGACCTCACCCTAAATTCTTTTTTTTTTTTTTTCTTTCTGATCCCAACTGCAACAAAAACTGGGAAAAGAAAACAAATCCAAGCTCTTTCCTTCCCCAAATCAAACACAAGTGAACTGGCAGAAGCCACCTGAAAGGAAGGCAGGCACTTGGTGAAAGCCAAATAGAGTTGTTTGGAAACTTGACTCAGCCAACAGCTGGAGCTGTGCCAAATCAGCAGGATCTCCAAAAAGCAGAGCTGAGCTGGACCCTTTGGTGTTCAAAAAGCCAACCTGAGCTGGATCCTTTGGTGCCCAAAAAGCCAACCTGAGCTGGATCCTTTGGTGTCCAAAAAGCCAACCTGAGCTGGCTCCCCTGGACACCAGGAGAGCCCACATCTCCAAAGGTTCCACCTGGGCCCTCCAGCAGAACATGGAACAGCCACGGAGCAGACCCAGCTGCAGGGGAAGCCTGACCTAAGCCCTGTTGGTGCCTGACCCAGAGGAACACCTTGGAGCTCTTCTGCCATGGGCTGATCTCCAGAGACAGCCAAAGCACAGCAGAGTCTGCCACCAGCAGCTGGTGCTGCAGGAAGGAATCCACAGATCCAGTCCTGTCCTCCACCACATCCAAACACGGGTTCAGATCCAGTCCTGTCCTCCACCATCTCCAAACACGGATTTAATCCAGTCCACTCCACCACCATCACCTCCAAACACAGGTTTAAATACAGTCCTGTCCTCCACCATCTCCAAACACGTGTTTAAATCCAGTCCTGTCTTCCACCATCACCTTCAAACATGGGTTTAAATCCAGTCCTCTCCTCCACTACCTCCAAAACCAGCTTGAAATCCACTCCTCCACCTCTACCTCCAAACACGGGTTTAATTCCAATCCTGTCCTCCACCATCTCCAAACACAGCTTCAAATCCAGTCCTCTCCTTCACCACCACCTATAAACATGGGTTTAAATCCAGTCCTCTCCACCACCACCTCCAAACATGGGTTTCAGTGTCTGCCCAACCTGCAGCTGATGAGCAGAGCAGAGCACACTGTGCTTCAAGACACCAAATACACAACTATGGACTTTTCCAACCACTCAAAGCTCTAACAGCTCTTTCCAGACAGTGGATTTTCAGTGGCCAGTTGGCCTGTGGGTGCAGATGGTTCAGTTGAGAGGATTGCTGGGGTGAGTCAAATATGAGCTTCTGATACCTGGTGACCCAGGGCTGCTCCTTGGGCAGCTTGGTCTGCTCAAGTTGCTTTGCCTTGTCAAGCAACCCAAATATTCACACTCAATTCACTCATCTCTTGGGCAAATATAGATGTTATTTTTAACTCAACAGGCTAAAGAGGAGTAAATTTTATGTGTTTGCCTCAGAGAACTGTGGCAACAGCAGTTCAAAGGTGGGGAGACACCACAGGGGCTTCAGAGCACAATGGTGAGCAGTGGGACTTGGGTGTCCTGCTGGGGGATGGATCTGGGAGCTTGTGCTGCAGCTTGGACAACTCTCCTGCCGCTGCTGCTCTGGCCCCGAAGTGCTCCTCTGGCTTTCCACCATCCAGCCCCACCCAGGCTCTGCTACACCTCCCACCACACCCAGAGAGGTGGCAGCCACAGCACCTCCCCTTGAGCAACTCCACCTCCCACTCCAGGACTTCCCTGCCCTGGAAGTTCTCCCACATCCTCCAGTTTAACAGTCCAGCCTGCCTCTCCTGCAGAGGCTGAATCACCTCGTGGTTCTTCACAGTTCACTGAGCTCTCGCTTTTCAGGAAAGATTTCTGGGGCCATTCCTGCTGTCATTAATGTCATGGGTTCCTGTAGCTGAATTTTAGAAGGGGGTGGTGCTTCCAGTATGGTTTCTGTTAGAAGCTGCCAGAAGCTTCTCCTGTCCTGTTGAGCTAATTAAAATCATAGTCACGCCTCTGGGATACATATTCAAGAATTGGAGTGTTGGCGCAGTTGAAAATTCCAGCATTGAGATAACAACACAGACGGAGAGAGATCAAGGTGGGAGGAGGAGGAGGAGAAGGAGGGACCCCACACTGGAGCAGGGGTGGGGGAAGGACTCAAAGCTATTCCCCCCCNCAGGGGAAGGACTCAGAGCTGTGGCCCCCCTGCAGCCCGTGGGCAGGACCGTGGGGGAGCAGGTTGTCCCCCTGCAGCCCACGGAGCCCATCGGGGGGCAGAGACCCGACTGCCCCCCATGGAGTGACCCCCAGGACAAGAGCAATGGCAGCAACAACACCCACCTGCAAACCTCCCATTCCCTGCTCCCTGGAACTGCTGGAGGGAGGGAGGGGTGGGAGGAGAGGGGTGTTCTGGGGACTGATTGATTTCTTACTTTTTAGTTTTAGTGCTTTTAGTTTTAGTTCTTCTCTTGTTAGTCATAAATTTCAGTATTTAGCCACTCTGAGTTTTTTTTGCCATTATCTCTCAGCTGTTTTTTTGCCTTTTCTCCTTTTTTTCCTTTCCCTCTAGGAAGGGGGGGCCTGGAGGTCTGGGTGGACACCCGGTGAAAACCACTACAATTAATCACTGCCCATTTACAGAACATTTATTGCCTAAGGGGACAGCCCTCCTGGGGAGGTGCAAAAACCACCCGCAGGTACCACCAGGCTGTTCCTCACCACGTCAGACCCGGCTGGAAGGTGTGGCCGTGGTGCCAGCTGAGCCCTGCAGGGGCAGTGATGCGAGTGCCAGGCTGCAGCACCTCGGGGGGCATCAAACCCAACAGGACCTTCAAAGCTCAGGAAAGGCAGGATGGAGCCATCGCTGCAGATCAATGACACGAGCTGCTGCCACCAAGAGTGTCAGGGGTTTCTGTGGCTGAAATTTAGTAGAAGGGGGGGTTCCAGGATGGTTTCTGGTAGAAGCTGCCAGAAGGTCCCCCTGTGCTGTGGAGCCAAGGACAGCCAGGGCCAGGAGGGACCTCCTGCTGGTGGCCAAAGCTGAGCCAATGGAGAATCCCAGTGCCAGCTCTGGGATCCCAGAGTGAAGAATTGAGGAGTGTGGGGCAGTTGGGAATTCCAGCCATGGGAGAACAACACAGAGCCCAAGGTGGGAGCAGGAGGAGGAGAAGGAGGGACCCCACGGGAGCAGGGGGGGAAGGACAAAAAGTTATTCCCTGCCTCTGCAGCCCGTGGAGATCCATCAGGCTGCACAGACCCCCCTGCAGCCCATGGGGTGACCATTGGGGTGCACAGACCCCCCTGCAGCCCATGGGGTGACCCACAGGACAAAAGCAGTGGCAGAACCAACAACCACCTGACAAAAGGACAGGGAGCCAATAATGGAAAGGGTGGGAAGTTCAGGACTTGTCACTCTGAAAGGTCAAGGGACAATCACCGAGCAGGGCACGGCAGAAATCCCATACCCCCTCAGCTGCAGCCATTCTGAGGTACTGAGCTGCCCCTAAAACACTGAGGTACTGAGTCTCCCCTAAAACAGAGTTGCCCCTAAAACACTGAGTTACTGAGTTTTCCCCTAAAACACTGAGCTGCCCCCCAAGACACTGAGTTTTCCCCTAAAACACTGAGTTGCCCCTAAAAAACTGAGTTTTTCTGAGTTGCCCCCACAGACCACCTCCTTGGGCACCCCAAAGCTGTGCACTCTCCCTGTCTCTCTGCCACTCCTTCTTCCAACAACCCCCTAAAAATCAGAGAAAACCCCTCCTGGTGCCCTTTACAGGAACTGGTGGTCACATCCTGGGGGTTTCCACATAGTGAAGTTGGTGACTTTGGGACTGGGACTGCACATTTACCAGCAAAGCAGAACAGGAGAGCAGACAAACCACTCCAAAGCCTTCAGAGCAGATGCACAAATGAATTAAGACTAATCAAGCTAATTAGAGAGCAGTTCCAGTCTGTTCAGTGTAACACAGATAGGCACTAGAGGTGGTAACACATGGTCCTCTATATTTTATATATATAAATAAATAAAAAGATATACAAAGATATATAAATAGGCCTCCAGAACAATCTCTGGGCTTAAAATTCATAGATACCAAAGTGTCTGCCAGATGTGCAGCAACAGAATCACCCAAATAACTCAATTTTGATGCTCATGCCCTAAAAGAGATGATTAGGAAATGGCAAAAGGGAGAAGGGAGGCCAGTGGTGCCAAAGCATGTGGTTCATCAGTACACATGTCCTTCAGCAGTGGGCTCAGGTTTTTATGACACCTTCCCCTCCTCAGGGACAAAATAACACCAGGATGTTCTTTTGGGGCTTGGGGGGCTTTTCTGGACAGCAAATGACAAGGAGACACAGGAGGAGAATCACTATCCTGAAACCTCCAAGGAAGACACTTCCTATTTTACAGAAGTCACAAGTTGCTGAGTGTTACACTTGCACTCCTCTATTAGGTGCCTTCAGCATGAAGTAGAATGATTTTTTTCCTCTGTTATGCTGTGTTTGCTTTCCAAAAATCCCCATTTCTGCTCTTCTTTGCCAGGAAAAAAACCCAAAATGTGACTAGTTTGGGTGAAGTTCTCACTGTAACTCAGAAGAAGGAGAGCACAGTTAAAGGTTCTGCCCAGCCTGAGCCACCTGCTGAACACCCCAAGAGCACTTGGCTGCTCCCAGAAGGAACAAAAAGCAGCAGCAAAGTGGGAGCTCAGCCTGCCAGGCCACAGAAACAGGAACTGGGGCTTTGTGTTCCCCCCCTGAACTGCACACCAGAACCAACAACACATGTTGTGTCTGCAGACCTTGAGACCCAACATTTGGTGAGGGTTTTTTTTGGGGGGGAGTAAATTTAGAATCCAGTATTTGCTGCAAAGACTCTTTCAATTTGTATTTCTGTAAACCAGGAAACAGAGGAGTGAAGAGAGCTGGGAGAGAAGGGCTGGGAGGGAGGTCACACAGCCAGGAAATTTGAGATGACAGGGGGGAAAAAGGACTTCAGATCACACCTCCCCCCGTTTCATACACTGGGCTGATTTTGGCTGTCTCACAATAACAATTCCAAAGCCCTGGGTTTGCAAAGCAAGAACTCTGGAGGACAGGGACTTCCCTAAAGCACCTGGACATCTCCTGCCCCCCTCCAAATTCTGCCAATCCCACAGTGCAGCCCCTCTGGGGGAAACACTCCCTGCAGGTGCTGCCTGGGGGACAGATGCGTCTGTGAAGGCACAGGCAAAGCAGGAGAAATCAAAGCAGAAGGTGCACTGTGCAGGCACTGAGTGCTGGGGCCACCACAGCCCAGCTGCCCAAAATGCCTCAACTCCAAATCCTCTTCTCCAAAAAGCACTTCCTTTTTTTGGTTTTT
>VXAU01000747.1:150173-161130 GCA_013399695.1 Formicarius rufipectus
TTTTTGTTTTTTTTCCCCCCCCCCCCCCCCCCCCCCGTCCTTAAAAGCAATTAAAATTCTGAGTTAACATGCAGGAATCTTGAGAAGGAAAGCTCCTTCCAGTTTCATTGGGTTGGTGGGTTATCCCCAACCTTCAAGGGTTCAGCCCTTACAAACAGCAGCAATTCCTTCCTCACCATCTACAGAAGCCTCTGGATTTTAGGGAGACTAAACCCCACTGCCCTGGCACTGCAATTGCCAGAATGTTGTTATCCCATTAAAAAAAAACAACTCAAAATGCATCAATATTGAAAAAAAAAAGTCATAGTGCTTGAACAGTTTCAGAGTTTAAAGACCAGTCAAAAAACCTGTTGATTTTTAACCTCCCACAGCAGAAGAGTTTTAGTAAAGATGAAATAAATAAGAATGTCACAAAGCAGATCTGTATTGAAAAGTTGACTGCAGAGAGAACTCAGAAATAAGTTACAAGTGATCTCTACAAGTTGGGTTTTTGAATTTTGGAGGGAAAAGATCAGCTGTAATTCCTGTGGTAACCTGGAGGTAACAGCCCTCAGTGCTCCTCTGGAGCAATGTGGGTGTCCTCACAGAGGGCAAAGACCTGCTTTTTAAACAAATAATCAAAGTATTGCTTGTGCCTTCCAGCCTGGAGATGTGGCTGCAGCCAAGCAGCAGTTGTGCTTTGCAGTTCATGTCCCCAGGTGAGGCTGCTTCATTTGCTCGAGTGGCTCAGTGCACAGAAATTGTATTTAACCTGAAGTTGGGAAGCCAACATTCATTTCTGTGGATGTGATTTGTGTGCACATGCAGAGGTTGTGTTTATACACCGGGTTAGTTGCAGTTAAAAACCACCTCCTGCACCTTCCCAGACCGCCCTGGACTCAGGTGAATATGAAAAAAAAAAAAGAAATAATTCCCCTCATTCTTAAAGGGAAATGAATTTTCCCAATGCAGTGCACTGTTGGTCTACAGGCTACTTAGTATCCCCCCTTCAGTGAGCAGTTCATCCCTTCCCCTCCTTGGGAAATCTGCAGTTCCAGGGGAACAACCCAAGCAGGAAACATTCCCCTGAGCAAATTCACCTGCACTGGAGCAAAAAGGGGCCACAAAGCTTTTCCACAAACCCCCACGAGCTGACCCTGAGTCCTCCCACCCGCAAGAGGGGGGGACACCTGGGGAGGCATCATTTCCCTCCAGGAACAAAAGGACACTCAGGGACTCCAGAGACAGACTGTGCTGGGCTTTTCTCTCCAGTGAATCTGTCAATTCTTCAACTCCCAAACTATTCAATTCCCAAACTCGATGTGTGAAGGGTTAAACACACCACTTCACTTTTGTCCTGAGAAGCTCTGAGCTGACCAGAAGTCACTGAAACCAAAGGACTCCACCGAGGCTCCTTCAAACTTTGTTTGGTTAGTTCTCATCACGTATTCACCCCAAATTCCTGAGTCCCAGAAGCCCAGGGTGGTTTGGGTGGGAAGGGACCTTAAAGCCTGTGCCATTCCAGCCCCTGCCATGGGCAGAGAGTCCTTGCCCAGGGAACAATGCCTGGGACAGCAGCTCTGAGAGCCACCGTGCCAGTGGAGCTGGCAGGGGGGATGGCTCAGCTGAGCATCACACAGGCCAAACTCCCCATTTGCAAATCTTGGAGTCCCTTTCCTGTTTACTGTAACATGAGAGCAAATAGATGTGGCCAGGGAAACACAGCAAGAATTCCAGATATTCCAGTAACTGCCATTCCTTTCCACTTATTATCAACAGGGATGAAACAGTAATGTTTAATGTGGCAATAAAGCCAGCTACAGGGGCAAGTTTAAAATGGGCACTGAGGTTTTAATTTTATTAAAATTTATTCCTGAAGTGTTACACGAAAGCAGCTCCAGCCTCTTAATCATGAAAGAACTGTCAGGTGTACAAATGACTTGTTTCTTAAGCATAAGATGACCTTTTGACTTAAAAAAGCCCACACTGGCATCAAACTGCCATTTGACTTTTCCTAAAGCCAGCACTTCTGACTTAAAACAAGACACAGCTATAAAATGAAAGGGGAAAGAACACAGAATGGCTGCAGAATTCATTGGCCTGAGCCTCGCCCTTATGCAGGAGAAACCACACCAGTTGATTTGTTTGGGGTCAGAGCTTCTGGAAATGATGAGGATCAAGGGCACAGGAAAGCAGGATTTGAAGCTCAGCTGTGAAGGCTCATTGGGCACAGCACCCAGGGCAGCTCCACACCTCCCCAGCACCTGCCGCTCCCACACCCCAAAAAGAGATTTGCCAGCTCACCCCTGATCGTGGAAACAGCTGAGACAAGGGAAGGAAAGGCAATTATCCCATTTGAGCAGTTTGCTAATGGGATGTTCATGGAGCACAATGTTGGATCACCTGCCCTTAAGAGTCTGGGTCTAAACTAGGTCCTAAAAGTTTAATCTCTGTTAACACAGAGATACAACATCCTAAGCTGCTACTGAAGCCTTTGGCTGGGGCTCAGCAAATTGCACTGTTTGTACACACCACGAAGAACAGCTTTATAGGACCAGAAGTGTGTATTTGTTTAAAAGATAAGGATCACTGTATCAGCTTTGCCTGCTAATTAACTCCTCTCCACTCTCCCTAGCTCCCAAAACTGAGCAACAGCAGCTTTGGAAAAGCAAAGCCCCTGAAATGGCCTGGGAAAGCTGCTTTGGGGAACTTCTGAACCACAGGGAAGAGAGAGGGTTTGCTTTTAAAGCAGAACTCGGGGGTTAGGAGATGCCCTAAAACATTCTGGAGTCACTTCTGCTGTGAGCAGGTGGAGGTGCTTTGCACAGCAGGGCCTGGACAGGGTGGCACGGCTGCACTGGGGGTTATTGGTCTGTACTGGGGGGAGAAAAGGGAAGCACTAATGGTTTGGCTGCAGGGAGGGTGCAAACACCACCCAGATGGGACATCTGGAGTGGTCATGTGCATATCTGCCAGCTGACCCTAAATGCAGAACTAGTGCAGATTAAGCTGCTTCCAAAGTGTGAGCTGAAATCTGTCCCAAATCCCATTTTCCACAGTTCCAGCTGGCAGAAGTGGCAGTTCCCACAAAAACCTTTGAGTTTCAGCAAAATTCTCATGAAGAGGGGTTTGCACCTCAGCTGAGCTCCCCACAAAGCCTGGAGAGATCCAGGTCTCTGTGTCATCACCCAGTTTCTCTGACAGGCACTGATCTGTCTGGGCACAGCTGGGACAGAGCTCTGAGATCCAGGGGAATTGGCACCATGGATGTGCACAAACAGGCACAGCAGTTCATCTGCTGGCTCAACTTCAGCAACCAGCTCAGCAAGAAGTTTTCAATGCACTGGAGAAGTCCTGAGGAATTTGCTCAGCAGGAGGCAAGGCCAAGACACCCAAGCTGGGACTGCAATGCAGCATCCTGATTTCTCCCTCTACACAGGCAGAGCCCAACCATAGATTTGGGGGTTGGCACGTCCTGCCTTTGAAATGCCAAATTAATTCTCCAAGCACAGAGAGAGGGTGGCTCTACAGAAATGCTGCCCTGAGTGACAAATGCCACACGAAGCACAGCCAGAGGCACAACCCGTGGTGAAAGGCAGGAGAAATGTCCCCCTGTTGCCCCTCGGGCCAGGAACTGGAACTGAGCTCCTCCCACAGGGATGCAGAGGGGTGCTGCCAGCACAGTGCCCAGGCTCACAGCCCGTGGGGAGCAGGCAGGAGGTCTCCTGAGGGGCAGGAGGTGTCCCTCAGAGGTGGCTGACACGGCACAACACGGCCACCTCTGCCACCTCCTCCCTCTGCACACACAGCCCCAGCCAAGGGCAGCCTTGGCTTGCCCTGCACCTCATTCCACAGCAAACCTCCAAGAACACGGGTGTCACTGGACCTGGAGGTGCCCTCTGCTCTCACTGGCAGGTGAACATTCAGCTGACACCAACCAAAGGGGAAGGAAGAGCTGATCAGTTGGGTTAATCACACAGCCAGGTTAATATGAAGAGCACCTTGGGTTTCAGCTGCTCCAGCCTGGGAGAGCTCAGCATTTGACAGCTGCCTTTTCTTTAAGGAGGGTCTGTTTGCTGCTCAGTATTTAAAAGCTGCCTTTTCTTCATAGAGAGCCTGTTTGTTGCCCAGCATTTAAAAGCTGCCTTTCCTTTAAGCAGAGTTCGTTTGCTGATGTATCTCAGCATTTAAAAGCTGCATTTTCTTCATGGAGAGCGTTTGCTGATGTCTCTCACTCTTATAGCTGTAACTTGGCGGGCTGTGAGTCACATGAACAGGAAGCTGAAAGGACTAAAACCCACAGGACTTGTTTTTTTCTTTTTTCTTGCTTTTAAACTTGGCAAAGATAGCTGTACTTTTGTAAGAGTGCAGCTCCAACTCAGCTCTCCCCACATGTCCTTTTACTTTATCCCATGTGTCTGTGGCAGTGAGATCAAACCCAGGCTCTCCCCTGTTGATCAACCCCACAAATGGGCTGACCAATCCTCCACAAACGGACTGATCAACCCCCTAAAATGGGCTGAGCAAACCCCCACAAACGGGCTGATCAATCCCCCACAAACGGGCTGAGCAAACCCCCCACAAACGGGCTGAGCAACCCCCCACAAACGGGCTGAGCATCCCCCACAAATGGGCTGATCAACCCCCACAAACGGGCTGATCAACCCCCTAAAATGGGCTGAGCAAACCCCCACAAATGGGCTGATCAACCCCCACATGTAGGAGAAAGCAGGTCAGGGCCACAGGTTACTACTAAAACAACTGCTGGTGTAAATCAACCCCATCTGGTTTTCCCCCCTGGTGGTAAACCCAAGGTTTCCAGGGGACATTCCCAGCTGGCAGAGCTCTCACCACTGCCCTGGATCATCCACAAACACCACCCCAACCTTCCCTTCGTGAGGCTGATGATGCAGCAGGAGGAGCACAAGGTTGGCCCCTTCTCCCTGCCTGCACCAGCAGTTTCCAGACTCTGGGAGAGCTCCTGCCTATTCCCTGTCTTTAGGAGAGAGAGTTATTAAGAGACTTTCCACAAATCAACACATAAGTCACCTAAAAGACATTTAAGGCAGGCACTGAGGCTTCCAGTCGAGAAGCTGTGAGTTATAACCCCACTGCAGGAGCACGTGGTGTCCATCACAGCCTGTAGAACTCAACATCGGAAACTCAACATTCCTTCTCCATTGGAAACAGGGGCAGGTGACACGTGCTGAGTTTGGGAATTGCAGCTGTACCTTCAACAACTTCAGTACTTCAAATGGACCTTTCTCTTCTTTCAGCTCAAGTGCTAAGAAAAAAAAGAATGGCAGAGGATCCGAATTTTTTTTTTTTTTTAAGGAATTGAATACAACTGCAATAAAAAGCAAACTGTGTTTGTAATATTTTGTTTCCAGAGAGGTCTATTCCTGCAGACCAGGGTGGCCCAACCCAGGTGGCAGAGCTGGGTTGGCTGCCACCCAAAGAGGGGGAGCCACCCAAGGAGGGGGAGCCACCCAGCACAGGCCTGCTCATCTCTCTGGTTCCTCTTGAACTTTTAAACTCTCTGAACACACAGGCCCCGGCAATTTCAAAATTAAGAGTGTCTCTTTTGCCATACTTTGAGGAAAAGTGAAATACAGAAGTGCTCAGGAAGTGAAAGGTTATTTCTTGTGCATCTCCAGTAAACACGAAACACTGAGGGCACAAGACATTATATAAAGTGAAGTGCCAGTGTCAGCCTGGCGTTGGTTTGGAGCAAAAGACTCAAAACTGAGGGTGGCTACACCTTTTTTTTCCATGTGCAGGAGCCACCAGTTCGAGTTTAGATGTGAGAGCTTGAAAAAAACAATCTATGCAAAACAGCAGACGTAAATATAAAAGCCTGAGCCTAAAGCAGCCCTTAAGTTAGGTGGGGCCTTTCATATTTTTTTTCTTCAAACATCTAATGCTCTAAGATATATTCCATGAAAACAAACAAAACCAAGCAACGCTATCACACAAAACCACTCCCAAAGCAAAACAACACAAAAATCAACACCCAAACAAAAAGCCAGCTTTGAATTTCTTAGGGCACTGCAATAAAACCCAGGGGAGTGCAGAGAGGTATTTATGGATGGCAAGCAACAGGAAGTCATTCAGACTGCACAAATGCCAAAGTTTCTCAGGTTTGTTTGGTTTCATGTAGCTCTGTCCTTCCTCCTGCCCAGGAACAGGCAAGGCTTTTCTCCCCGATCCATGCTGAACAACAGTGTTCTCCTGCTCCAGATAACACGAGTCAGTGTCACCTCAATCTCAACTTCCAGCCGGGAAAATGAAGTAGTTTTAAAGGTCTGAAGTGAAAGGCCAACAAAGTTATCTGGACAGAACACACCCCAGACTGGAAGGGTGGTCATTAAGAGCATCACTGATACAATTCAGGATTTCAGTACTCCTGATGAGCCAGCCAGATCTCACTCAGTCCTGGAATAACTGGAGACAACAGGAAAACACTCAAGGAACAGCTCAAACAGCACTTGCACTCCAGGGCTGCTAAAAATTCCAGCTCTCTTCCTCTCCTTTGCCTCGAGAAGCCAAAGCCCCTCTGAGACCCCCTCTGCAAACAGGGACATTGTGCACCAGTCCCAGGAAGGGGCAGGTTTCCTTCAGGGGTTTCTCTCCTGGGAGCATGAACAGCAGAGGTCAGATGTTGGCTCCAAAGGGAATGAAACCTTTGGAGACAGGGGATGGAACACAGCAGTGCCAGCAGAGAGGAGCTTGTCGAGGGAATAAAAAGGCTGCTTAGCCCAGGTCATGCCCTGGCCACTAACACAGCTGGGACTAAACCACCCCAAGGCTTCTAAACCCACCTCAGGCAGCTTTATGTGCTCACCCACCTGCAGGCTGAGTCCCTGTTTTTGTGCCCTCTCCTCCAGTGCACACAGAGGCAGCCAAAGTGTGGACTTGTGGCATTAAATACTTCATTTAATTCCTTTATAGGCAGTACCTCCTTCATGCAGCAGCCTCGCTTCAACTGGTTACAAGGCCAAAACACACCCTAAAGCAAAGCTACCAGGCACGTGGATTCACTACAGGGGAGATTCCTGAAGCCTTGCAAAGGTTGGTTCTTTCCTGGCAAGCCCCTGGGGCTGCTCTGGGGGCTCCAGAAGAGCAGTGATTTTGAGTTTGTCTCTCCAGAGGCTGTTTATGATCAGATCCCCTGATCAATAATAACACAAACCCCTTCACTCCAAACAATTCTGCCACTCTGGCAGCTGTATCTGCACTTGCTCCCAGCCTTCCTCTGCAGGTTGGTTCCTCCTCAAACACAAACCCCAACTGCAATTCCCCCAGGCTTTCCCCACCATTCAGCGTGATGTATAAACCCCCTGCTTTACCCCTGACTTCCAGCTGTTTTCCTTCATTCCCCTTTTTAGCCTTTACATCCCCTGGGGGTGAGGGGAAGAAACCTAACAGAATAATTCGATGTGCCAGCAGTTCCAAAGTGTAGCCCCAGTCACAGAGCAGGCAGAGGAACACCCTCCTGTCGCTGTCACCAAACCTCCCAGCCCTGCAGAGGGGACTGATATGCAGAGTAGGTGGTACTGACTTCACCCTTCCGTGTTGATGCTGCTCTTCCAGCTTCCTGTAGCTCGGTTTTTCTGTCAGTTATGCAACTTTTGTCACATTTATATAACCAGCTGAAGAAAAACCACAAGAATTACTCGAGTCAGAAAAATTTTGGAGCTTTACAAGCGTGAAGGAAATTGTCAGGACCTGCTCCTTAAAAAACCCACCTGTTTGTAACAAGCCAGGACATTCAAACCACTGAATTGTACTTCCTCCCCTCTCCAATTCCAGTCAAGAGCAATGGCAACCATTTTGCCCAAGAAAACCATCAGCAACCTCTTTCTCCTGGAGTTTTCAGCATTGTCTCAGTTTTTTTAAAGGATCAGGTGACTGTGTAAACCAAACCCTGGATGGGACAACTAAAGTGCTGCCAAAGACAAGTGAGGAGAACAATCCTCCTCCTCTGTCACTTCATGTAGTGCAGGGAAACTACAGCAACAAAGCGACAATTCAGCTGCCAAAGAACCCAAAATGCTGTTGTTTTAGAGACTCCACCTTCCTTCCCGATGAAGCTCGGGCGTATCTGCCTCACCCCACAAGAAGCACTGAGATGTACCCACACAGAAAAACGCTTTCTTGCAGAGCACCGGCTGCCTGAACCCTGCCCTGGAACCGCAAAAGCCACTTGCTGGGAGCCCCCCGAGCACTTGCCATTGTCGGCACCGGCAGCCTAATGGTTCTTTAAGTGCTCTGAAGCTCTTTAAGCTCCGGGTGTGTTTACAGGAATAGCGTCCGATCCTTGTGGGATTGCAAACTCTTGGACAGGTTACAAAAGAGCAACGTGAACACGGGCCGGTGTTTCATCCAGATGAAAACATGTTGTCATTTTTAATTGCCGTGAGACAGGAGAGCAACCAGGAGCTCAGTCCTCCCCCCAAACAGCCTGATTTGCTGCTCCAGACGTTCTCGGAACAACCTTTTTCACGCCTCGCTACAAAGCGGTCCTAAGGGTTTAGCTTTTCTGCGTTGGAAGCTTTGACCTCTCCGACAATGCCAACACTTTCCCCTGGATGTAAACACAGAGCCAGCTCTTCCTGCGGCACTTCACACCCACCAGAGCCCCGGGGAGCCCGGCCTTCTCCAACTGGGCTCCTCATCCAAGGCAGGCACCACGACACCCGGGGCCAGCCCTGCAGGAGGATAAAGTGCTTCACCTCCAGATCCAGGCAGGAAAGAGGGGAAACTCCTTGCAGAAAACACAAAGTTTTCCCCCCCTTCTGCACAAAAAGAGGGAAGCTGGTTTCTCTGAATTCGGCCTTTGTTTGCAGGAAGAAACTACTACAGAACTGTCTGACTGAACTCACGGAATTAGTACCACTTATTCTTCCAGGCAAGAGCCGTGGCTTACATCCAGCCCCTCAGCGAGGGTAAAGGAACTAAAGACAAAATGTCAGACCCTGTTTGGCAGAGGGGAAAAATGAGTTTAAAAGGAGTGTTGATTTTTACCCTCTGAGTCTGGCCAGTGGCTGCTCAGGTGCACTTCAGCTTCTTGCTGTGCTGCTGATACAGGTCCATTTTGCAAAGCTTTTGTGTGAGATATTCTCTCCAGACCTTGCTTCCATTTTTGGGTTTTTGTTTGTTTGCTCTTTGTTTTGGTTTTAGTTGTTTTGGTTTTTGTTTGGTTGGTTTTTTGTTTGTTTTAATAAATTCATTGGACAGACAGTTTGGCCCCACGGAAACAGTTGGAGATTCACCTCTCAAAAAGGCCACTTTGCAACAACTAACTCTGAAATACTTTCGAAGTGCACAGCCTTCCAGGAGTTGAGCTGTTCCAGCTCAGTGTTTATATTCTTGTGCAAATTCAAACCCACTCACCCCGGGTTTTTACAAGCTTTTCACCTCACCTTCCCCAAAGGCAAAGCCTTTGCAGTTTGGTGCTGCACGAGCACAGTGTACTCTCTGTTCTGTGGGGCTTTGGGGCAACCAGCTTGTAGGTGCATTGGTAAATCAGATATTTAACAACTGAATCACTAAAAAATGCACAGACAAAACTGTTTGTAAAATCAGCCCGTGATCACTGAACATTGAAGACCACGAACACAGCAAGAGTCTGATGTGCTTTGCAGCACCTCCCCAGCTGGCTCTGCACTTCAAAGCACCTGTCCCGGTGTCACCTAACACAGAGCAAGGTGCAACTTCCTGTGTGCTTTAAAAACAAGTGCCAGGAGGAAATGCCTCCCAGGCCCCTTATAAGGTCAAAACTCAACGTAATACTTGAGCTTCAGCAGCCCGAATCCAGCGGTCCCAAAGCACATCCCTTCAGCTCCAGAAGGAAACTGCAGGGAATCTTCCGCGAGCAAAAGCCGGTCAGTTGGAGTGAAGTTTAAAAAGCCACGCAACTTGGAATTATTTCCATTCCCCTCCTCTCCCCAAGTAAAAGAATCACAAGAAAAAGCCCCCCCCAAATTTTCCTGCACTGCACTTATGTGCCTTCCAGATCTGCCTCAAAATAGACCCCCTCCGTCCCCAATTCATGGGCACTGCCACCCCCTGAGTGCTGCCAAGCACAGACTCGGGGTCTGTTTAGGCACAGGCGGGTCCATCCTCCCCTGGCACCCCGAGCCATTGCCGTGGTGTCTTTCTGCCATCAATCTCCATTTTTATTAATGTGCTTCAGATTTTGGGTCCTGCTTCTCCTCCTACACGAGCTTTCTACGTGTATTTTAAAAATACTACCTCAACACGATTATAGAAGTGTGGATTGGTTTGGGTTTGAAGGGACTTTAAAGATCCAAGTCTCTGCCATTATCCAACACTGCAATATTTTCACACACACAGAAGAGAATGATGGTTTTAGGTGTCTGGAGAAGGTGTAAAGCCGGCCAGCTGCCAGACTGCCGGCTCCACACCCCCCGTGTCCCTCGGGGTGACGGCCAAGGGGGAAAATCACCGACCCCACACCGGCCGAGGGGGAAACAAACACCGGCCGAGGGGGAAATACACCGACCCCTCTGGCCAAGGGGGAAAATCACCGATTCCTCCGGCCAAGGGGGAAACAAACCCCGACCCCACACCGGCCGAGGGGAAAACAAATACCGACCCCACACCGGCCGAGGGGGAAACACACCCCGACCCCACACCGGCCGAGGGGGAAACACACCCCGACCCCACACCGGCCGAGGGGGAAACACACCCCGACCCCACACCGGCCGAGGGGGAAACACACCCCGACNGGAAACAAACACCGACCCCACACCAGCCCCACACCCGATCCCTCCGGCCAAGGGGGAAACACCGACCCCTCCGAATTGGGGGAGCAGCGGCCCCGCACAGGCCCCTGTGGGCCGGGCCGAAGCAGCGGCCCCCCAGCCCGGCCCGGAGCCGGGAAAGCCCCGCTCCGCCCCCGCGGCCCTCCCGGAGCGCTCCCGGCCCGGCCCGGCCCGGCCCCACTCACGGC
>VXAU01000747.1:161506-174707 GCA_013399695.1 Formicarius rufipectus
GATGCGTGAGGGGAATGGGGATGGATGGGATGTGTGAGGGGAATGGGGATGGATGGGATGTGTGAGGGGAATGGGGTGAGATGTGTGAGGGGAGTGGGGTGGGATGGGATGTGTGAGGGGAATTGGGTGGAGGGGATGTGTGAGGGGAATGGGATGCAGGGGCTGTGTACAGGGATCAGTCGAGAGTCCGCAGCAGCCACAGGAGGTGCCTGAAAACATTTGGTGTCCAAAACACCCAGAGCAGCTGTGGCTGCCCCATCCCTGGAAATATCCCAGACCAGGTTGGATGGGGCTTGGAGCAACCTGGGCTGGTGGAAGGTGTCCCTGCCCAGGGCAGGGCATGGGATGAGATGGGCTTTGAGGTTCCTGCCAACACAAAACATTCCAGGATTCTCTGATACATACTGTGGGCACTGCTAGGACAGTGCCTGATTTAGAATCATAAAATCATAAAGTTATAGATTATCCTCAGCTGGAAGAGGCTCATCAGCACCATCAGCTCAACTCCAGCCCTGCACAGACACCCCAACAACCCTACCCTGTGCCCCAGAGCATCATCCCAACCCTCCTGGAGCTCTGGCAGCCTCAGGGCTGTCCCCACTGCCCTGAGGAGCCTGGGCAGTGCCCACCACCCTCTGGGGGAAGAACTTTTCCCTGAGATCCCACCTCACCCTCCCTTGACTCAGCTCCAGCCATTCCCTGGGGCCCATTCCCAGTCACAAGAACGAAGAAATTGGTACCTGCCCTTCCTGAGGGTGTTTGAGGACCACAGTGAGGTCTCCCCTCACTCTCCTCTTCTCTGGGGTGAACAAGCCAAGTGCCCTCAGCTGCTCCTCATCAGGCTTCCCCTCCAAACCCTTCCCCACCCCCGTGGCCTCCTTTGGACACTCTCTAACAGCTTAATGTTTGGTTTTTTTTTCCAGGCTTGTCTTCATTACCCCAGTGCCAAGGGCACAGCTGGCCCCTCCACAGATGCCCCGTGTGTGCTGTGGTGCAATCTGAGCTGCTGGTGGGCTTGGACCTCCTGTAAACCTCCCCCCAGCCCCATCTCTGGCCTCGTGCTGACGTGAAGGAGCCGTCAGACAACTCGGTGTTTCCCCAAGCCAGGAGACACTCACAGTCCTCCCATCTGCACAGAAAGCAAACCGGTTTCTTCACCGTGGTTTCAAACCCTTGTCAGTCACAGGAAGCGGCTCAAGTGGAAGTAAAACCAGTCAGAAAATGATTCAGTTCAATGAAATCATCCCACCCCCTTCCCACACACGCACACACATCTGGCATTTTCTTCTGACAGAAGGGCCAATCTGCTGCTGCCTTTTGGGGGAATTGTCCTAAGAGCTGAACTCGTCACCAAAAAACCCACCCTGACAAACGTGACCCTTTCCTTTGCAACAGTGGCTTCGAATCATTTAGACTAAGCACGCTGATAACATCTTTTCATCACAGCCTTGTCGTGCCTGGCAGCCCAAGGGCGTGAAGGCCCTTTGCCGTTCTCAAGTGTTTACACACCAACACGGCTACTCTGTCCCAGCTCATCTGCCTCGTGCCTCAGCAATCCCAGGTTTTGACCCTTTTCTCCAGGAAATCGACCCAAACCTTTACATCCTCCCCCGCAGGAGCTGAGAGCCAGCTGCTGGAGCTGTGTGAGTGCACTTGTCCAGGTGGTTGTAGTTTGCAAACTCAAGTGAGACAAGCATTGATTACATTCCTTCCCCACGGGTTTCCCCAGCTGACAGGGAACTAGCAGAGTGGGATTTGGAGGATTTTGCACCATGTTAATCCTTTTCTCTCAGCTGCATGAAGTTGGGTCTGGATTAACCGAGTGCTGTGGGAAAGCACCAGTCTCACCTCATTCCCACCACTCTGGTAATCTTAACTCAGGTTGGAAAAAGAGCCTGAGGTTGGAAGGGGAGAGGTCAAACCCTGCAGATCATACAACCATAGAAGGGTCTGGTCTGCAAGGGACGTTGAAGATCATCTCCTTCCACGCCCTGATACCTTCCACTATCCCAGGTGGCTCCAAGCCCTGTCTAACCTGGCCTTGGACATTTTCAAAGATGGGGCAGCCACAGCTTCTCTGGGCACCCTGTGCCAGGGCCTGCCTGGGGAGATTCTTTTCCTAACATCTAAGATGCCTGTGGCTGTGCCACAGCTCCCAGGCCCGACCTTTTGCTGCTCCCTGTCCCCCACAATCTGCCTGCAGGGGCTGCTTCCCTTGATGAGCTTTCATTCTTGCCAGCCCTTTCCATGGCTGTGCCTCTGGAATGATAAAATCCCTTTTTTTCTCCTTTCCCAGCACAGCAACTGATGCTGTGAATGGCCTTAAATCCTGGGGCTCAGCTCTGGGAAGTCAAGGCAGGTGCAGCTTTTCCTCTGCCTGCACCCAGGGCTGTGCCCAGCAATGACCCAGAGCTGTGCCCAGTGTCCAGGGCCATGTCCAGCACCCAGGGCTGTGCCCAGCAATGACCCAGGCTCCAGAGGCCACGTCCTGCAGTGAGAATTAGTCTCACACACCTCACTTTAAAAACCAGGGGCTGAGCTCCTCTGGCACTGAACTTGCAAGTTCAGTCTCCCAGTCCTGCCCTGGGAGGCAGGACTCCTCCCTCCCTCCTGTTATGGGAGTTTTTCCATCTTTTCCTGAATTTTGGGACACTGGTGCCTGCTGATTTCTGCTGGATCTTCTGTGACTTGTAACTGAGACAAAATCAATGGGCTTCTAAAAATGACTCCAAGAACTATGTTAATAGCAGGGCAGCATTTCCAACCTATACCCAACGTGGTCCGTGTTTCCCACAGCATTCCATCCTAAGGGAAGGGTGTAATTTGGTATTAAAACTCTTAAAGGAGTTTTCTCTAAGGAATTAATCACATGCATTTGTAGCTGACTTTGTTCTCTTGCTTAGAAAGAGAACAGGCTCTCAAAGAGTTGCAGAAAGGGTCCTGGATGTAAAATAATCCTCTATTTCCCCTCTTAGTACCACTCTGAGGTGCAGTGACAGATTTGAAGAATTATTTTATATCTGACGTTTTTTATTCTGCAAGTCCCAGGATGCATTAATGTCATCCACCAAAAAGAAAGACAAAATACAGAAGACTAGACCTCACTGCCTTCGTATTTGTGAATTAAAAATCAAATTAAATTCGAATTAACTCTCTCTTGTAGCCTTTTTAAAAGAAGGAGTAGGGATGGATGCACAGATTATCCCTTACTTGTCTGTTCTGCAGTTTGGTTTGCAACCCTCACTTTCGCCTCTGAAGTGGGATGTTTTCACACTGCTTTAAACAGTATAGGTGTTTAAAAGCTTTTTTTTTCCATGGCATTTCAAGGTGCAGTGAGGGTCCCTGCCTACGGTAAAGTGCTTTAAATCACTGATGGCATCAGCTTGGGATTGACTGGACCTTTACAGAAACATGATTTAATACAATCTAAGTGGTTCCAGCTTGTCATTGATTTGTTCCTGGCAGTAATTCTGGGGCCTGGTTCTCCTCACACATGCCAGGGAAAATCAGGAGGAGGCAATGAAGTCAGAAGCACTGTGTGATGGGTAAAATGGGCCACAGAACTCCTTAACCTGGAGTGGGATTTAAAAGTACTCTTAGCTTAACTCTGAGCTCTTTCATGCTCCTGCAGAGTGCCAGGCCAGTGCTGTCCAAATGAGAATTGATTTTGGAAATGATTTGTATCATTCTCCCTGTGGCTGGAGAGGAGGAGACACTCTGGGGAGCAGGAGGAGAAGCTCTGGGAGCAGGAGGAGATGCTCTGGGGAGCAGGAGATGCACTGGGGAGCAGGAGGAGACGCTCTGGGGAGCAGGAGAAGCTCTGGGGAGCAGGAGGAGACACTCTGGGGAGCAGGAGGAGAAGCTCTGGGGCAGCACAGGGGCAGGTCAGGCAAAGGGGGTGCCACAACCACAGCCTTGGGTGTTCCAAAGCACCCCCGGGGTGCCCCTTGCTGGGGGCTGTTGGTGTACCCACCGGCAAAGTGGATCCCACCAAACCCCACACGGAAAACCTCAGAGCCTGGGAGGCTCCCGGGGCGCTGCGGCGATGGGCTGGGGCTTGTATAAACAGGCACCCAAGTGCACCAGTTCTTTCCTCTGCTGCTGAATTTATCTGACACTTCCTGTGCTCGCCGAACACCCGTGAAACGGTGCTGGTGACACAGTTTTCAGAGGGCTCGTCCCGGCTGGGGAAAGCAAGTGTGAGAATTTATTTCGAGACGTCAGGAAGGTGTGAATTGCTTCCTCGTAACGAGCTACTTCCAAACTCGGCGCTTTTAGGCCAAGGGGGGTTTCCAAACATCTCGGTTTGGGGAAGGAGAGGTCCTCCACGTCGATACTCCAAATGTGCTTTGCCAAAGAAGGGTTAGGTTTTGCCCATCCCAAGCGGTCCCTGTTCCGAGGGTGCCGTGGCAGCCGCCGCAAGCCGGGCAGGAGCGGGGTGTCCTGGCACAGCCCCTCGGAGGAGGAGGTGCCACACGGAGCTCCATTCCCGACATCCCCGGCCGGGGGAGGATGGAATTCGCTCCCTCGGCTCCAAGCCGGGCAGTGTGGAGACGCTGCTGTCATGTCTCAACCCCGCATCGGGCAGGTTCGTGTTGCTGCTTGCCTTCATTGCCTGTTTTTTTTCTCCGCTGACATCTTTCTGGTTCTTCACTGTCCTCATAACAAGCCAAACAGCTTCGTTCTCATTCTTTTCCCAGATTTCTCTGCTGGAAAACATCCATTATGTTCCCTCGCTGTGTAGCAGAAGCTGGGTTTGTATAAGGAGCTGTAAAGCAGCTGCAAAGGAAGGTGATGGTGGCAGTGGTGGCGATGGTGGCCACCTCCAAATCCCACTTCTGATTCCCCCTCCCCTGAAGTCTGACTCACTCAGGGAGCACGTTTTTGTTGTGCTTCAAGCAGACTAATAAAATACACAAAGACAAATCAATCCTGCTCAGAACCTCAAATGGATTTTCTTCAGCTCATTCCCAGCAAAGACACCTCCAGAAGGATGAGTCTGGAGCTGGCACAGTTCACAGGTACCCACTTGCTGCCTGGCTGCCTGCCAGCCACAGCACTAGAGCCAGACATGCTTGCTTATGTACTAACTCCATGTATACATGGATATTTATGGATATATAGGGATATTTTTATACATGGATAATTTTTCTGGGAGATATATATAGATCCCAGAAGAAGTTCTGTGTGCAACAGTTGGCTTTGCCAAGGGCAAGTCTAAGACTGACTGATCTGGAGGTGGGTCTGCTGGGGAGGGAGGAGGCAAAGCAGAGCAGTGACCCCAACCAGAGCAATAATCAAATGTTTCAGGGTTGGAAACGCCACATTTGGCCTCCAAGTGTTCCCCTTGCTGGAATAATACCTAATATTGATCATGGCCCTCCTGGTCCACAGAGCTTGTGTACATGGCTGGGGCATTTCTGGGGTCAGCGCCTGGCCCCCCAGCCCGGGTCCCTCACGGGAACACACGTAACCCAGAGCACACAGCAATTCTGAAACCTTTAATAAATCACTGCCCAGCCAGCCTCACCTGGACAGCTTCCAGAACTTCTGCAGCTCTTCTCACATGTGCTCCTGGAAATGGCAATTCCTTGGTCTGGGTCACAGAGCTGCATTTTGCTGCGGCATTTGTCATGTTCCCGCTCCCTCTGTCGTCAGGAGATAAAGAATTACGGTTGTGCTACCAGGAAGGGGGCTGCTCATTATGGCACAGAGGGTTCAGGAATAGAAGCAGGATGGCAAACAAGCTCCAAATCTGGAGGAAAGTGGACTTTTTTCCCCATTAAGGATGAGCAATATCACCACCAGGAAGCCTATGGAGGTGAAGAGCAGTGTGGGATTTTTCTATTTTATGTAACTCTCTTTTTCTTCATTTCCTCTTAAGTGAAACTGTATTTCACCCAGTTGCTTTAAAAGGCTGTGGCATTCTTCCTTTAACTTAGCTGAGTTAAAAGGGTGAAAAAGTGAAAAATTCATGGACTAAGAAGGCACCAAACAGACACTGCGTTCCTATAATAATTTTCAGATAAAACATTCACTACTGTGATGAAAATGAGTTTTCATTTAATGGGGACGCAAATGTGACTGCAGAAGCTTGGTACATTTACATCCAAAGTTAATTAGGATTCATTAGCAATATCCCTCTGGAAATTTTAATTTACAGAGTCCCCTGGAGCACTGCATTTCAAACCACAATGCAACAAGGCTTTGGGTGCTGCAGGGCGGTGTCACACGTTGTCTGGAGATGTGGTTGTTCTGCACCAGGAGGGAATTATTCTCAAACGTGATTTTTTTTTTTAATCACTCCGGGAACGTGAGCCAACATGTTTAAGGAAAGTGCCTGATCAGCAGGTAATCCCAGTCACACACCAAGAACATCATCCTGGAGCCTCTCACATTGTCTCTGCTGATCTGTGTCCACCTAAACCAGCACAACTTTTATCACTGTGCTTCCACAGGAAAGTCACAGACTCCTCCTCATCCGCTTCCCTCTGGAAGAATCACTCCTGCTCTGCTGCTCCAAAACACTCACACCTTTTTGCTTGTGTGTTTTTGTTAAAATCATGCTCATCAACCCCAACAAAACAAGCAGGAGGTGAGACTTCCAGTTATGGGAAACAGCTGCACCTGCAACATTTAAACCACTGATGCTCAGACCCATCACTGACCCCACCTGCTCCTCCACCAGCCCTTTCTCCAGGGCTCTTTGCTACCACCAACCCCAAACTGCCTGTGCTGGGGTTGCCCTTTGTGTGTGCAGCCCTCAACTCATTGCCCTGAACTTTCCACCCCCATCAGCCCCAGGCTGGTGCCAGCAGCAAGGGCAGGACCCACTGATGGTGTCTCCCTGGGAGCTGGGATGGGGTCTATCCACTGACAATCAGAAGAGGAACCACTTGCTCTCTCACAGACTTATTTTTAGGCAGGAGGAATCTGAAGCTTGTGCAAACGTTTAAACACATGTCTCTCCTGAGTTATTCAGTGTACTCTGCCTGCTTCTGGAGTTGGAGGGCAGTGGGTAGTGAGCTCTCACTTCACCGTGGGCAGGAGGCAGCAGCCTGTGCAGAGGGAGCTCTGATAACCACCTGCCAAGGAGCTACCCCAGCAGCCTCTGCCCTTTCTTCCCTGTTCTCTGCTCTGCCTGGAAGAGACTTTTCCCAGTCCCTGAGCACAAAAAAAGCTAAGTGCAGCAGCTCTCCACCTCCTGAAGTCAATGGGGAACATGAGATTGGGATCCTAATCTCACCTTGGAGCTGAAGTACAGATGTGAGCCAAGGCCCTTTGGAGTCAAGGGGGGGGCCTTATTCTGACCCCAGCAGGGTTTGGTCCCAGAAAGGTTGTAACATTTACCCAACAATAAATAAGAGTATGTGAATCCACACATAGATCCATGCCCTGCTCCTGCTTCTGTGAAATGTTATGAAAAGCACATTAAGTACCAAGTTGTGCAATCTTGACTTTCTCATCTGCCCATACACAGAAAGGACTGCACAAACTGATTCCACAGCACACTGAGCCACTCAGCCCCTCGTCAGGCCTTTTGCCCCTGATCACACACCAAATCCAGTCCCAGCTTCCCCTGGTGAATCAGGCTAATGCCAAAACCCCCGAGTTCATGTGTAACCCAGCACGGAGCTGTCTGCAAGGTGGGAGGTACAGCAGAAGGAGTGTGTGCAGAAAGGAGGAGGGACTGTGCCACCCTCTGTCCACACAGGACCCCTGGGCACTACTTTTCCCAGTAACAGACATTGCACTTGCCATTCAGTGTTACTGCAGGGAGTGGGAAAGGACCCCTCACCTGGAAATGGGTATGTCATCCCAGTGCTGCACTGAGAGCAGTGAGAGTGGGGATGCAGCTCCCATGCATGGAGCCTATTTTACTCCAGGAAAGTGAAAATATCCCCACAGCTGAGCTGAGCATGTTTGTAAGAATGGAATAACACTGAATTCTCATTGAGTCATATTTTGCAGTGCTCCAGCTGAACAGGTTTTGGAGCTGGCACACCAGAAATACACCTCTGCACATGGAGAAAATAATGTCCCATGGCTGAGCTGGTGACATTTCTGATTACACAGACTTCACCAGGGTCTTCATTTCACTTTGTCCAGCATCTCCAGGCTCACACTGAGAAATTGCTTAACCTGACCTCAACCTAAGTTACATTCTGGTACATCCAATATTTGCACAAGGGGGCTGCTTGCTTTGTAAAGATGTTGAATCACGAAGGTCTGTCTTAACATTCAAGTGTCTGCCCTAAGCTGGAGGCTCTTCAAATGAGCAGTAATTAAAACACAGTCTGGTTTATATGGGGCACTGCTGGACTTTGAAATGACAACTGAGTTCTTGAAGCTCTGTTGGGAAGTAAAACGAGGTGCCTTTTTTGGGGTGGAGGGGAGAAAGAAAAAAGCATTTTGGGGAACGGCAACATCTTTACCTGGTTTCAAGGCTGAGCGCTGGCAGACTATGGATGCCTTTTCATCCTGCTGTTGTCAGAAGCTGATAGTGGCTGGCCAGCTCTGCTGTGAGCACAAACTTCCACCCTTAAAAGGCAGATCCATGGCTGGGAGCCAGGAACAGAAGAGCCATTCCTGTCTCCAGCCCTGAGGAGGAGCACAACTGCTGCTCTTCACGGGAGGAAAGTGGGTGGGAAAGTGACGGCCTCCAGATGGGAAAAGGGACTTTCCTGATGAAAAAGCCTGAGAACTGCTGGGTTAGAACAAACCCATCTGGAGCGACAGCTGAGACGTGCCATGAGAAAAGTGCCTTGCCTTGGGACCAATCTCATAAATTACAGAGTTTTATCAGCCCCAGGGACATTATTTCTGAGCCTGTACCACTGGCTGCAGGTTGTTTACATCTCGCTTTCACACGTTGGTGGGAGGAAGTGCTCTGCTGCCAAAGCACACTCTGATAGTTGCATTGTTCGTGTGCAGCAATATTCAGGCAGAGCAAACCCACCAGTCTGTCCCATTCTTGTATCAGCTGCAGGAAAAAGAGATGGACTCTTTGACCGCTGTGCTAGAGAGGGAGATAAACCCCCCGGGAAATCCGAACAGAGGTGCTGTTTCCAGGCACAGCCACTGTTTCAGTTCCTGTCCCGTACCAGAGCTCGAGGCTGTGCTTGTTGTGACAGGAAACGAGAGGCACGACCTGCAGCCAGGGGCACAAGTCACCCCCCAGCAGCTCCCTGCTCTCCCTCGGCACAGCAGGGTGTGCTCAGTGCACACACAGTGGCTGCACGTCCCTCCCAGCGACACCGGTTGGTCATTAACATCAAAGCTGACCCACGGCCCCGCAGGTGAGCAACCCTATTCCCTGGACCTGGGCCATAACAAACCATCTCTCTGCCTCTGGGCAGTCCCCTTGCTTCCTGGGGGAAGGAAAAGGGTTTTTTGGTTTTTAGTACAAGTTAGCACCCCGAGTATTTCATCAGTGACCACCTGAAGCTGTCCCCTGGGGCAGCACCATGAGGACGTGGCTGGATGCCCTGCTGCTTCCCGCTCCAAACCCCATGACACCTGCCTTTCTTCCAGGAAAGGGAATGCACGTTCCCTGTATGCCTGTTGGACCCAAAGCCAACAGCAGAAACAGGTGAAAAGAGATAAAGCCCAGCCTGTGAGCTTCCAAACACTCCCAGCCCCCAGATCCTCTTCTTTCCCATTCATCCTGTAACTACAATGGGACACGGCGTGTGGAGGAAGACCACGGGTGTGCTGCTATCGCACAGCCAGAGGCAGAGATGACCAGCTTTAATTTTTGGGACAAGCACATTCCTGCTCTGCTCAAAGGGTGCCAGCAGCCTTTGCAAAAAGGAAGCTCAGAGCAGACTGCTCAGATGTTAATCTGCAGCTTAAACTCTTGGCAGCAGGGTGTCTCCTTTACCATCTGCAGTTTCCGGTGTGCCAGAGCCCTCCTCCAGAGCCGGAGCCGAGCAGACACCACAACACCAACAGTATTTTCCCCCCTCTAAGTGATGCACTTTGGCAAAATGTTCCACCACGGCTACACAGCCCCGACCCCGCAGGGCCCACAGGCACAGCCCCCAGCACGAGCTGGCCCCAACACGTCCCAGGGAAGAGCAGAGACACAACAAACCAGCTCATTCCACGTGGGAGCTAATCCCATCCTCTGCCGGGGCTGCACAGGGAAGCACCGGGCAAAGCCCTGAGCGGTGGTGAATCATCCAGCCCAGAAGGAATTGTTTTCTAACCACCACTGGGTCAATGACCACACCAAACGCCGGGATGGAGAAGAAATTGTGAGCTCTGGAAATTGCTGCAGCAGGCTCGGCATCCTGAGGGCCGCCAGCTCCTCGGGGAGGGGCGGGGAGCTGGGAACCAGGCACCACATTAACATTTCTGCAGGTCTCGTGATTATTTTATGCAAAAATCTTGGGATCTCACACCCCCACCACAACCCGGCCCGCGGGGCCCCTCTGCCGTCGTGTCCCAGCACTGCAGAGCGAATTCACGCGGCGCAAAAATCAGCCAGCAGCACACGCTCCCCGGAAAACTCCTCCTTTCCAGGGATTTCGATGACATCGCTCCAGAAACGACGTGGGAAATTCCCAGTCTCCCACCCCAAAGGCTGAGAATCCCCGAGGAAGCACTGCAAGGGAGTGTCCCATGTCTATCACCGAGACTGTGAAACAACCCGTGCCCCACCACGCAGAGACACAAGAGTTACAGTAGCCAGCCAAGACTGTGGTATCTTTAACAAGAAGCATTAAAAAGTACCAAAAAAGGGCTTTGCTACACAGTAATTCATTCTGCTACCGAGTATCACCCACCACAGCACAGGACCCCGCCGTGGGAACAGTTTTTGCAGACTTCCAAAGCACTGCAGCTGTGGAAAACATCCCAAGACAAAGCAGTCAGCAAGAGGCACACTGTGTAAGACTTTATTGAGGTCCAGGGGGTTTTCCTGCGCAGGACACGCGGGCAAGGGGCATCCTTGGCATCCCAAGAAGCTCAGATGGCTGCCATCCTTCAGTTATCACAGTACTGTACCTTTACAAGAGACAGCATCAGCACTGTGATAACTGAGCCAGGGCAGCCTGGCAGTCACTGCAGCCCCACAAGCAGGCACGTCCTCCAGCTCCTCATGTGTCCCAAGAACCCCTCACAGCACCCCGCCGGTGACAGGTCTCAACAGGGGCTTTGCAGCTGAGGTTTACTCCGGGAAATTATCCAGATAATTCAGACAATTAGCGTTATCTTAATGACCCTGGTGGATTCTGCAGCGCAGCTCAAAAGGGTTTTTAGCAGCAGTTTCTCCTGGGCAAACCCGCCCATGCTGGATTTAATGGAGAAAGAGTAACCAGCCCTTCTACAGGACAACAGGGCACCCCTCTCTTCCACCTTAAGTCCACTGGGGCCAGTCAGCAGCATTTGGCTCATGCTCCTCAAGTATTGAGTGTCATGGAGCAGACAGGCCCTGGTGCCATGGCAGCCAGCCAGCCAAGCTGGCATTCTTAGCTCATAGGATCCACACACAAAACTGGGAAACACACAATCCCACTGCAAACTAGTTAAAATTATAAGCTCCCATCAACCTATACTTCACCTGTCTCTTCATTTTTTCCCCCCCTCCCTAAAAAGAGGCACTGCTGAAAACATCATGGAACTATTTCTACCACTTTTACCCCCTGCTTTGTTTCTCTTCTTCCCCAAAACCAGGCATTGCTGAAAACATCATGGAACCGCTTCTACACCCCCCCACTTTGCCTAAGGGAATCAGATACATTAAGTTCTGAAATGAGTTCATAAAAAACCCACAACGGTTTTACATTGTAAAAGTTAATGTGTTACTAAGTGTCTTATAAAAGTTCATTTATGCTGTGGATGGGCTTGACCAGCACTTCTATGTTTCCACCAGGAGGAAGAAAAACTCCAGAAGTGGGTTTTTTAACACTCTAAATAACTTACCTGGCAAAGAGCACATCCTGAGACGTTACAGAGACTGTTTTGAAGAGAGAAATATGTAACACTCGGCTGGATCCAGCCACCAAAATGGTGCCTTACAAGTTTGTAACTCCAGAGGGCAATGGAGAGGCAAACATGGAATATCTGAGGAGCAGCACGCAGGGGGAAAAGATATTTGTACATTTTAAAACAAACTCCAAACATACATTACATAAAAAGGAGACAGTCAACAGATTATGCAACCCTGACGTAAGATGACAGATGACTTAAACATGCATCCCAAAACTTGCAGATTTACCAGTTTGTAGATTAACCACAAAGGAATCAGCTGCTGGTAGGAAAAAACAAAAAAACTCGCTAAAAACGTTAATGAATTCTGTACATACAACGGCGACTTTGGAAAAGGAGCTACATAACTACTGAACTGTTTGCTCTCAGTGTGAGGTGTTTTACACCTCCATTAGTATGCCAGGTGAAAAATTCTACTGATTTCAGCAGAATGGCACAAGTGTAGGGTTGGAAATCCTACATTCCACAGGCTGGAGCAATGACACAAGAACCACTCTTCTACAGTGTAACCATGCTTTGATCCCTGTATCCAGATTTCCCTCCGTGCTCCAGCAGTTCCCACCCCACGATTTAAAAGGAGGTGAACAATTCCCAGCACCCTCTGGCAGGACTCAGGGAGTTACACACACATTCCAAGGGCTGATGCCATTTTCTCCAGAGGGTCCAGCTCTCACTCCAACACAAACACAGTTTGTTGCCTTGCATCTCACACACACACACACAGATTTTTGTTTTGCTTCAGCCAGACTAAAACTACACAGCCCCAATGCAGAACGCTTATGCAGCTTATCTGGGAAAAAAAATAAATCACCTTTTCCAGCAAAACCCACATTAGTTTTGGAGTCCAGCACACATTTTTGTTCTTGTTATTGCTAAGGCACTGCATATTTCCATATGCTTTTTTAAAAAAGCCTCTAGTTTCCAGTGTCTGCTGCCAGTTCTTGCCTTTGAAACCCTTCTAAGTTGGCCTGGCTGGTTTTTAAACTCCAGTTCCACCTCCTGCCCCTCCAGGGCTGGTGATTCTACCTGTTTTTCCCCACTTGTTTCACAAGGACCAGAATCCCTCCAGCAGCACACAGCTCGGGGATCCTCTGGCTGTTCTGCCCCAGGCACAAAACACGATGTCCACCGGTGCCTGGGGGGAGACAAAATAAACACAGCCTCGTGCGAGTCGGGGAGGGGGAAACAAAATAAACACAGCCCCATG
>VXAU01000749.1:399-20117 GCA_013399695.1 Formicarius rufipectus
TGTGCTGAGCACCACGTGGCCCCCCCCACCCTGAGTTCAAAGTAAAAAGAAAACAAAGTACCTGCTGGTTGCAATCTGGTGGCAGTCGCAGCTCTGGTCCTCCTCTGAATCTGAAGAGAGCTCCCAGGGCCAAAGCCACAGCTTATATTCACCTAGGCTCCGCCCAGTCCCTCCCCCAGGGCAGAGACTTAAACAATGGGTGATTTACTCTGTGAGATAAACAATGGCCTATTTTTGGCACCCCTGATGACCCATTAGCAGATATGACCCCTCAAGTCGGTGTGCAGACAGGAGAATTCCTTATCTCACAGAAGTTCCTAAACACCCATCTTGTAGCCTGAGGGGTGTGCTGTGCCTTAGACAATAGCTGCTAATGTGCCATTGTGAGCAGTTCATGGGAAAAAATGGCATAGAGGCTTTAGAATACACACCCACACAGTGACAAACTGATCCTGGCTACTAAAACCAGGACACATGGGCAGGCAGGTGTTCAGCCATCTCCAGGAGGGCAGAGACCCATCACACGAAGTGGTTTCTTGAGATGACAAGCACTATCACCCCAAATGTCTCCTCCTTTCTCCTTTTTCCCCCTACTTTATATACTGGGCATGATGTCACATGGTATGGAATACCCCTTTGGTCAGTCTGGATCACCTGTCCCTGCAGTGTCTCCTCCCAGCCCCTCATGCACCTCCAGTCTCCTCCCCAGCATGGCAGCATGCTAAGCAGAAAAGGCCTTGGCTCTGTGTAAGCCCTGCTCAACAATAACAAAAACATGTCTGTATGATCAGGACATGTCTGTGTGTTCAGCACAAATCCAAAACCTAGTCCCATACTAGACACTGTGAAGACAATTCTATCCCAGCCAAAATCAGCACAATTACTTAGAGCTAAACCCTGTAGTGTTACTTTAAATACAATCAAACTCTTACCCTCTCTGCTCCTTTCTCAGAGTGAATACCTGAACCAACAAGGTGCTTCTATCACATTCTGCCTTTGCATTTTCTTTTGAATTGCTTTCCTCTTTGGCAGGCTCTGACCTATATTGGAAAGTGTAGTTCCATTCTTAAGACGTGTATCAGCCAATTGTAAAACAGAGGAAAATGTTAGAGATTTTTAAGGAGAAAAGAAATATCTTTTATCTGCTCTTTCACTGTCTGCAGTTATTTCCATTTTATCTATTTTTAAATCAGTCACACCAGTCCTCCATTTCCCAGTTCTAAATATTTTATTTTGAGGTTGTAATTTACTAACTCAAGAGCTCTTTCAAAAGCTTTCAAACTTGATTACTATCATTTGGAACATCTGCCTGACAAACTTCTGCATTAGTAGAATGTGGTTTTAATTTCTCAGGAGATTCATAGGTTTATTTCCAGGAATCCTTAATCCATGAGTGATTTTGTATTAACAAAGTAATTATCCTTTGCTTTCTGCTTCCTTAAAAGCAACTTTCTTTTCAAGTTTTTTTAATGGATTTGCAGAACATAGGAGAAAGAAGAGCTCCAGAACACAGCTATTTTTAGCTAGCTTATACCATCAATATCTTGAAGAGATCAGAATGAATAACCTCATCATCACTCCAGGTCTGCCACCACCTGCACAATTAATGGATTATATTAATACCAGAGAAGCCGAGTAGCAGTTGACCCTTTTTGCAAATACATACATAAATGTGTCTGAGACCTTAGTAGTTATAAGACTGTTTCTCTAGTTAGGCTTTATTGCTGCAGCACCCAAGTAAAAGCAGTAGATGACAAAGAGGTAAAGGTTTTTGTCTTTGGGGAGATTTCTGCCACTAGGAATATGATTTCTCTGACTTTTTGTTCAATAATGGGCTGTAAAATAAGTATTTGTTTAAAGTTAGGACCAAAAAGTCATGAATTTGAGCAGATACTTATTAGAAAAGAACAATGCAATGGAATATGCAGGGATAATAATGCTCCTTGTTTGTGTTTCAGTGGGTTAAACTAAATGGCATTCTCAGTTGAAATGCAAGATTATGGCTTTGAGCTGTCTGTGTTGCTCAGTGTAATGCCCTATTGTCTGTGAGAATTTGCAGCTAGAACCTCTGGGATGACCAGCAGCTGGCAGATGTGTGAATTACCAGTTGTAGTACAAATTCTAGTTGTTCAAAAAGTTTATAATGGGTTTTTTATAAACTGCAGTTTCGGAAATTGGACATAATTTTTTTCAAATAACTTCTTCAGAGTAACTGCAATATTAATGTCACAGCAAATACCTCATGCTCTTACAGCTTACAAAACATCTATGTACAGCTACTTTTACAATGGAAGGTCATAAAAATTTTTGGCTTTATATTTTTTTGACTGCGACAGGTTTTTATTAAATGCAACAATATTATCTAGTGTAGCTTCATTTAAATGTTTCATTAAATGCTTCAGTTGCTTTCACTGTACAGTTTTAGGGTCCTACTGGCTCCTGTAATGAAAATGTGTAATGTTATTTTTTAAACAGAGACAGGATAGTGGTGACAAAAAGCAAGATATTGTGATTTATGGGATGCAGAAGGAATGATTTTGTGTACCAAAGCAAGGCAGAGATTATTTTAACTAGACCACATGTTATCTAAGAAGAACTTGCACTGAACATCACATAGCGAGGTTCAAGAAAAATACAGACTATAGAATCAACATTTTGTTAGGGAGTGTTTAATATTATGAGCAGCTGAACAAAGTGAGGAATCTCAAAAATATTTGAAAAAAAGCCTTCCTATATGCCACATTTCTCTAAAGAAATTTTCATTTTAACATAGCACAAGGAAGCCAAAATGTCTTTAAAAATAATCTGTACATCTAGAGAAAATTTGCTTCCTCAAGCTAGTTCAGAATATGCCTGGCAAATGGTACAGGGACTCGTCACTGTAGGAGAGATACGCCAAAAAGCAGACTAAGATAATGATGAGTCATGCTTAATACTGTTTTGATCTGCAAATTTCCCAAGAAAACCAGTTTGTTAATGGCAGATTACAGGTGTTTGGGTAGATGTCAGCTTCTCTTCACAAAAACTGGATTTTTTTGGCCAGAAAAATGAAAATGGAGTTATACTTTTTATACTACAAAAGAGGTTTTCCTCGCCTTATGAGAGACTATGGCTTTGTTACTGCAGTAATATATAACTGATTAC
Source organism: Formicarius rufipectus (assembly GCA_013399695.1). Taxonomy (NCBI): domain Eukaryota; kingdom Metazoa; phylum Chordata; class Aves; order Passeriformes; family Formicariidae; genus Formicarius; species Formicarius rufipectus. The sequence goes on from VXAU01000749.1 coordinate 3,544, forward strand.
AGAGCTTTCATATGTCATCAATAAAAAATTTCCTCTCTTTAGTTTATGATTCTAATTAAATGCTTGGATAGAAACTGAGATGAATGTATATGGCTACTTTTTCATGGCAATCTGTAGAGTTGCGAGCATTTACAAAAAAAATTGGGTTTTGTGTAATTTAAGGTGAGAGCTCAAATATGTCTGTGCTCCCAGCAAATGAGAGTTAGATGCTGATGTGATGGCAGGAGATGGATTTAAGACATAATCCTCTTCTAACTACTCCCTACTAGTAATTTTGGCAGTTCTTGCTCTTTGAACTGACTTTTATGGATCTTACTCTCAGGCATGTAACTCTCCCCTCACATTTTTTTAAAACTCCATCATCTGACATGGTGTCTGTGAATTTCACTAAACATTTGAGCTCTTGAGCTAGCCACTGAAACAATGCCTGCAGCAACTCCATTTCCTTTTAGCTATTCAGCTGCAAAATGAGCAACATTGCCCCTGAAGCATGATGGCTTCAAATGAGCAGGAACTTAGATCTCTCTTGTTTAGTATCACAGAATTATAGAATGGTTTGTGTTGAAAGGGGCCTTAAAGACCATCTACTTCCAAACCCCCTGACACTTGCAGGGGCACCTTCGACCTTCAGACTGCTTAAAGCCCCATCCAACCAGGCCTTGAATACTTCCATGGATAGAGCATCCACAGCTTCTCTGGGCAACCTGCTCCAGTGCCTCACCACCCTCATAGTAAAGCATTTCTTCCTAATATCCAGTCTAAATTTACCCTCCTCCAGTTTAAAGTCATTCTCCTTTGCCCTATCACTCCATGCCCTTGTAAAAAAGTCCCTATCCAAATTTCATGCACTCAGGTGCTAGAAGGCTTCTATAAGTTCTCCCCAGAGCCTTTTCTTCTCCAACTCATATATATATGTATGTAAATATATATATACATATGTGCTTAAAACAATAAAAAATATGGTAAAGGTAGAAGGTTGTAAGTGGAATGGGTCTGTGTATTAGGACTTCAAAATGTGCTACACCCTTGGAATTTTAATCTAGATTTTTCCAAAATTATAGTCAATCACTTTGTATTTAAGATTTTAATTTGGACTATTACAGAAATAAGAATTCATTACAAACCTGAAGTACAGGCCTCATTTTCATGGCTAACATTTTGTTTCTTGCTTTTTATAAAGAATTTTCATACACTAAGGACTTAATCTTGCTTTCTCTATGAAAACTTATGTAGCTGGGAGTAAGTGAAAGTCTCTACCAGAAAATTATAAGGTATTTGAAACCTAAACTTTTCTTCCTGTATCACACTCTATCTGATTGGCTTAATCCACTCCAGTTCCCTAGATTGTAGTGGCTAATTTGGGATATATAATGTTTACTGCCAATTTGGGATTTCTTTAGATACTTAATTTTTTAAAAAATTAGGAAAGGTATCAAAAGTTTGCACCAAAAAATGGAGCTGATGGAGATACTTAAGAAGTGTCCTTTTCAACCACACACATGGTGTTAATTAGAACCATAATAGAGTTGTACTCTAGAAGTATTGAATTTCATTGTAATGTTAGTGAAATGGAAGGCAAAGTACAATCCCTGCACGCTGTTTTTTGGAAGCTGAAAAATGCCTTTTAATTTTGACATTTGAATGAATGTCATCATTAGCTCTTATGCACCCAGAAGATGATGGTAATTTTCCCTGGTAAAAAAGTTAAATATTAGAAGACAGTTTTACGTTTGTGTCAGTTTTGTTGTCTATGAATTTTCATTACTTACTGAGAAGTCTCATAAAATGTAACCAGAGCAAGATCTGACAGTAGCATCCTATCCCTACATACCTTTAGGACAAGAAGCTGTTAGAATGAGCTAATGCTTAGGCATTCCTTTCCAGAGATCTATCTTCATCTTTCTCACTACCAGTAAAAACGAATCCTCATGCATGTGGAGTATAGTCTGGTACAAACTAATCCCTCTTGACAGTTTGCTCATGAGCTAGGACTGGTCTAGCACATGAGTTTCTGCCTAAGCAGCAAAGGCTGTGGAAAAAACTCTTCTGATAACAAACAAAAAAAAAAAAAAAAAAAGAGAAAGGGAAAAAAAGTACTAGTGATCAAGCCTCTTAGTATTAAAGTGTAGTCCACCCAGTGGGGATAATTATTAGCATACAACAGAAAATACATGATGTTAGAAAAGTACAATAAGCAGCCTAGTAGAAACTACTTTAAAAAAAAAAAAAAAGTTTGCAAATACCTGGGTAGATAAGCAAGTGTTTAATGATCTCAGAGTCACCTATATTTAATTACATTGGCATTCTTTTTTTTTTTTTTAATTACTATGATTATGTCCTGAATTTGGAGAAAAAACTACGTGATTTGCCAGATTTTCAAAGGCATCTGCCAGATAAAGTCTGCGTGTTTGATTTCTATGCTTTCAATGACACCAGGAACTTAGCAAGTCCAATGTTGTTTTAAACCCTGCTGAGTAAATTTTCACCTAGTATAAAACTGTCCAGGTTACTAAACTCAGTGCTAATTATTGGGTTCAACAGAATTCCAATGTGACGTGACTAGTTTCAGCATTAGAGGTGCAAGTACATTTTGTTATTAGCAAGCAGAAAAGAATGAACAAGAAAGGCAGAATAAATGAAAAATTGAAGGGAAATTGTGCTAAGCACTACAACTTGTTTTTCTTGAATCACAGATAACACTCTAGCTGTCATTACTCATAAAGTCATCAGTTTCTCTGCCATCCATCACCCCATACAGGCCACATGATGCAACAATACCTGGCAAAAACAGATGAGAAATTAATTCTACCAGTCAAATAACTGTATCCTGAAATGAGTTGTCTGCTTTTGGATCAAATTGACTTTTTTAGACAGTATTTTAAAACCAAATATGCCTTTCCATACAATAAGCACTGCAAAGACTGACAATTCTGTTCATTTCTACTCAGTAAGTTGCACTGAATAAGCAAGATTCTTTTCATATTAGAATTCTCATCAAGGCGTTCACTCCTTTCTTGCAAAATACACTACAAATAATGAGTTGGTTGTTGGTTTTTAAGCGAATTGAGCCATTTAGTTGAGTTCTAAACCCAGAGCCACCACAAAAAGCATCTTACCAGACTTGGCTGGTCCTATACTAGGAACACTGTCTGTACATACTTATGAGAAACATTATTTTTCAGCATATCAGCATCAATTACTTGAAGGAGACACAGTAACAAGTGATTTTCTGTCAGTATAAGTGCCCCTTTTATTTACAGGAATTAATCCTATGTATGGTCCAGCTGACGTAACACTGTGGTGGTTTGATTTTAGGCCTTCCTGGGAGACAGATCACATGGTTTGCTCTATCCAAGTGAAGTATTCCATCCTATTTTACATCAGCCTAGGTAGATGGAAGTTTTGAGTCAGTCCTTCTCTGGCAGTGAAGGGCATCAGTTGTGGACCTTGCTATCTCTCCGGGGAGTGCTGCATGTCTCTTTCTGGGAAGTAGACCTTGTTTATTTGTTCTTTATTGTTTGTATGTGTGCACATAGTAATATTAAGTTCCTTTTTCTACTCTATATATTTATATATTTGTATAAATTCATACTGCTTAAGTAGTATTATCTAGTGTGGTTTCCCCCCACACCCTTTTTTTCTCCCTGCAGTTGGGAGGGAGGGGGAAGCTGTTGTTTTGGGGCCTCTGGATATTTGCCTTTGGCCAGGGATAAACGGCCACAAATGCAAAACCTCTCACTTGTAATGCTAGACTATGGAAAAACAGGAAGTATGCAAACCTCATGGTGCCAGAACATCTCCAAATGAAAATAGGTCAGTGTATCTCCTTCTGCAAGGCAGCAACAGAGACTGACTTGTATTGCGAAAGGAATTCCTAATAAAGCAATTCCTAACTTTTTGATTTAAGCTGTCTTTATTGCAGTCTTTGGAGAAACTCAGTGAAGACTATTTTGGTAAAACATTCTCAGACTTGTGGATTTGTTAGTGACACAGAAATTTAATTTCATTCTGGTAATGATCTAGTTTGCTTAAAACTAGCGTTGCATGAATCGTTTAATCTCTTTATTTATTGAGGGTACAATGTGTAAGGTATTATATCCTGAATATCAGCACACAAGCAGATGATCTTCTGATGTTACCCATCTGGCCCAATTAATTGCTGGATTATGCTGTCAGTTATTGACAGTACTGCTCATAACAACATATTACACTAAAATTATTATGATTCACATGCAACTTTGACTGTCTGCTGAATCTTTGCATCCAAGATTTTTGACAGCAAATATTAAACAGAAAGACATTATTTGTTTGTAATTAGTTTTGACTTATTTTATAAGTTTCATAAATACTGGTGTGTCTTATTGTTTCTGTTGTAATAATGCACATCATTATTAGTTGAACTGTTAGCTGGGGACAGGCTTCTAAATATGCCATCGCTTTTTTTTTTTTTTTAAGAGCGACTTTTTTGTTTTCCCATAGCCCTTCAGTACCTTTAGGTTTTAAAATGCAGGTAAAACCGCTCCTCCTGCCTTTACCTCTTCTTTTCTTAAAAAAAAAATAAATCCAACAGCAGAATATGTTTTCTTTATGTCATCTGCAGGGAATTTGTAGGTCAATTGAAATACATTATTTATGGTGGTGCTTACATGTACAGGAATTCTCTTGGAAAGCTCTGTCTTTCTAAGCTGGGTAAGGAGAACAACATTCAGGCCATGATCTGCTTAGAAACTTTGTATATCAGATCTGGGGATCTTGAAAAAGATTTATGAAAACTAATTCAGACTATAACTGTACTAACTGTACCAGATTCAGTAGGATGAGAGACTGGATATGTGTTCACGCTCTCAGAATTTTACCTTCTTTAAATGGTAACTTCTCTTTTTTGTCTTTTTTTTTTTTTTGTTTCTTTGTTTTGGTTTATTTTTTAACAAATATTTATTTCATTGACCCTTCTTAGATGCAAAGGAAAACTTCAAGTATATATACTAAATTACAAAAATAATTACCTTCATTAATGTTATCTTTCTCTCCCTCCTTTTTTAATACATGAGGTTAGTAGTGCAGCTCTCCATCCACACCCCATCCACCCCTCATCTGCTACTGCATGAAATTAAATTTCTCAGATACCTACTCAGGCATAATTTTGCAGCAACACTAAAGCCCTCAGACCTCAGCCAGTCCAGACATTGATCTGGATGTAAGGGCCAGAAATGAACAGGTTAGTCCAAATACCTTCTCATTCTGAAAGGAAGACCCTTCATGGTGTTTGACATGAATAACATTATTATTATTCAGCCTAACTACACTGCTAGTTCAACAATTTACATATCCATGGGAAATGTGACATTTTGCTGCAACATGCTTCAGTGCGTTGGCTGGCACCTAACCTACTGACTAAAAGAAAGAAAACTACTGGATTGAAAATAAAATACTGTTTTCCCCTTTGGAAATACAGAGCCTATGGTTTTTCCTTTATTATTTTCTTTCAACGCGCTTGCAGCAAGCGTGGGTAAAACCCTCCCAAATCTTCGTTCACGAAGTCTAGCCATGATTATTTTCTTGATGTCATAAGCATCCCTTACTTGGGATAGTGCATGGCACAGAACTATTTTACTAGCCTTTGGAAACAGGTAACTTGCCTAGGCTGTCTTGGTTACACTAAGGAAAATGGGAGTAGCTGGAGTTCTGCATTTCACTAGTGGTCCAAGCTGGGGAACAAACACCTGTAGCTGCCCAAGCACATAAGTTAGAAGAATCCCACTGCTGCTGAAAATGTACTGCAGAGCCCAGAAACACCAGCTGACCCAGTAGTGGACAGAGCATGAAAGCACACATACGTTGTTCTTCGTCTGATGCTTTCTCTGACTCATCCACTCTTCACAGAAACAATCTGTCATCTTAGATACTTTACGAACTAAGTGACCAAATGGTGACATTCATGAACAGGTTTCTTTTTTTGATTTTTCTTTTCTTGTATGGAAGAGAGGTTTTTTTGGTATTTTTTTTTCATGGTTTTTCCCCTCCTATTTCTGTTGCATTTAAGTGGTAGAACCTTTTCACTACTCATAGATACTATCAAATATTGAAAAGTGAAATAAATTTTAGAAGCACTAAATATGGTACCCAAACTAAGCATCTGCTTTCATTATATTCTTTCCATTACAAGATTAAACATGCTACTGTGGATCTCAGGGCACAATTTTGTTTTGAAAAATATTTTTTAAAACCCCGATTTTCCATAGAAAGGATGTAAATTTTTCTGCTTTAATGAAAGAGAATGAATCCTGAAGTATATTCAGCACACACTTATGTAGAAGAGAAAATAGTTTCTATTTCAAAAACCAATTCTTTGCTCAAAATTGCAGCCTAAGTCACAAAGTTTGGTTTAACTTTATAGCACATACCTCATTCTCAAATTTGCAGCTCTTGACTAGGAAAGTGCATCTGCAGAACAGAGCAACAGTACTTCCATCTGTTTGAACAAACACTCCCCACTCCAGCTTTCGGTGGTAGATAGCCATTTGGGTGCTGCCTAAAGAAACAGAAGAATTGGGACTGCTCAGGAAGACCTAGACCATAGTGACCCCTACCATCCTTATGCAAGAGTTCTCTTCATTCCCCATTATGTACTTTACATTAACATCTACCATAAAGCAAGATTGTTTGGTGTAAGTGTTGTTTGGTCTCCCTGCTTTGTAAATTGGCAAATTGTAAACTTGCTTATTTATACTGGCAGTCCCATAAAGAATACAGTATTCAAAAATATAAGCATGCCATGATCCTCATCTATTTTTTACTGCATCTTTAGTTTCAGTTTCTAAGGAGAATCAGTGAAAGTGATGATCAGAGGTCCAAGAATTGACAACAGATTTTAATGTCTTGTTATGTGAACACAAGTAGGAAGACACAAGAAAATACAGTTCTTTTTAATGTGTGTTACATCCTACTCTTTCGTTAGAACCTGGTTTCATACCACTGTTATGGAACAGAGACTTACGACGCCCAGTGTGGAAGAGAGTCATCCATTCAGTATTCTCCGATACTGCTCCTGGCTGATCAAAGATGGCATAACAACCCATTAGAAGAGGACACTGTGCATGTAGTACATCAAAAGAGGCTAGAAAACATACTTTATGCAATCAGACTTAAATCAAACTGAGACACTATGGTACTTGGTTTAAATAATCTTATACTTTATTTTAAAACTTATAAACAGCAATGATTAGAACACAGAATTGTAAAATTTCTTCTATATTTTATACTTATAAAATAATGATCTCTAGCAGTAATTAGTAAGAGTAAGGAAGATATTTCTTAGTCAACATGCATGACAAAGTGCTGTAATAATTCTTTTTATGCTATACAAATGATTTTCACCATTAAGTATGCAGATCCTCCCTGCCTGTTGTTGATCTGCTCATAAACATTTCAAGAGTTTGCTTTGTCTTTAGAATCTGACACTACAAACAGCCTGTTTAACAAGTAAAAGAGCATGGGTTGTGACCAAAAAGAAAAAATCTCAGCAGTGATGTTAGTATCTGGGTTTGTTTGGAGAGCTTTCTTCTCTTTGGTTTCTTTCATCTTATGTTCCATTTGAAAAGTCCTCTGCAGAAGAGTTGTTTTTTCTTTCAACGACTGTCAAATCTTTACTTGAGATACATATTCAGGAGAATATATGGAATTTAAACTATGTTAAAAAAAAGATGTTATTGGTATATTTTCTCCCTTCAGATACAATCTGTGACACAATATATGTTGAATCTTTTTTCACTGTGTTTCATACCACATATTATTCACGTTCCTTTAGTGCTAAGAAGTATCGGATTCAGCATTTGTATTCCAAAGTTAAGATAAAATAGATTTCAGTCATGTTTTATTGGTTATTTACTTAGAAATTTGTCTCAAGAGGTAAAAAGTGATTAATGAAAAATAATGATAAAGTGAGTAAATATATAAGATATATATGAATGCAAATATATAAAACATTATTCTGGATAACTATGTATAAGCACTGGCAATTACTTTTACTGTTTTCTCATACAATACCCTGTTATCGACTGTCCCTTAATAGCCTGTTTGGTTAATTAAAGCTTAATTTTTCCAGATAAGATTCTCTCATGCACTTCTCTGGTTAATGAGACATATGCTTTCTCAGACTTATCTAAAAAATAAAGAGGATCAGTAATTGTAGATGGATTAAAACCTTCATTCACAAGTTGAAATTTTTGTTGTTTGAATGTTCCAGTCATTTCCATTTTTTCCTGCAGAAGTAAGAAAGAGATATTCAGAAGAGCAGCTTCTTTTCTTTTGCTCACATTCACTTTTTTTTTTTTTTTCAATATCTTACTTAATATGAGGTTACTGCTGTTAATTCTCATTATGCTGGAAAACTAGAACTTGTGTGCTGCTGTGGACCAACACCAGGAGGTGTGGTGGACAAAAGCTAGAGCCCATTTCTTCCTGCATCCCTGAGCAGTGTATCATTAGTGTCACAGATGGTGTAGTCCCAGCCTGCCCAAGATGATTAATCTTTTTCACTGTGCACATTATAAAACTAAATCACACCTCATAAAGAATCTGTGAGTAAAAACTGTCATTATCAAGAACTCCTTAATGATAAAACTCAGGAAATTCTCTCTCTACATCTGTGATTAGTCACCTTAAAAAGGATTTGAAAGAATTGCATAGTAAATCAGCCATACTCATACTCAGCCAGTGGAAAGGCTGACAGATCTTGACCTACGTTTTATGTTTTCAGACTGCTCCAGTGCTATGGGGCCCCTTGGAAGAGTAGTGGGAGTATCTCTAGTGAGACTCTTCTCTATTCTCCCTACTTTTATTCAGCCCAATTTTATGATCTCTGTCCATCAACTTTTCTCCTATCTTTACATATACATACACACATACACAAGTAATCTCTGAAAATGACAAATTAAGTATGATGTCCAAAAAAATGTCAAAGAGCCACTGTATCTTCTCCAGTTATACCTCCACATTGTATCCACCTGCTCTGGTTGGTCTAAGAAATGTTCTGACATTTTCTAAAGTATGATTAGATGTCAGATCAAGTTTAACACATTTTTAATTTCTTTTCTTGAAGTTTCCACCCACCACCTTTTTTCTTGGTTAATAACAGCTGTACCAACAGCAATTCATCTGCAATATTGGCATTTAAATTTTAACTGAAATTCCAAGTACTTAATAGCAATGCCACATCCAAGATTCAGATTCCTTCTGTCCAGCATAAAAGTTTTTTTCTGTATCTGTAGAGGTTCTCATAATTTTGTAAACCAACCACTGCAACATTCTCAAGTCTAATCTTGATTGCTCACATCAGAAAGCTGCTGCAAAAGGTATCTTCTTAGACTTATGAGATAGATAGATAGATAGATAGATAGATAGATAGATAGATAGATAGATAGATAGATTGATTTAAATTTCAAGGTCTTTCTTTTCCCCTCTTTATTAAGAATCAGTATTCAATCTCTGGTTGGCCTAGGCAACTGTCATAACTTATCTTTTCTCTTTAAATGATGATTTTTTTCATATGTTCCTCAGACTTAGGAGATGCCTTCATAAACATCTTCAAAAATATCATTCTGTTTGTCTTTATGATGTTTTCAAAACACTAACCAGAAATGAGGACGCTTATCAGACTTCAATTATGATTATCAGTACTATATGCTTTCTATACTCTCCATTTTTTCTCAGCCCTAAGTAGTCCACTGTATTATATTTATATTTTTAACTTTGAGGGAGGGACTATTTTTTGCCCCAAACTGGAGAGTCACTAGAGTGAAGTAGTACACAAATATGGATTACTGGTGATTACAACGGTGACAAAAATAATGTACATTTTTAATTCACTTTTTCAATTTACCTAGTATCTTTTCAAATGTTTTAACATTTGTCATTATAATACACAGAAAATAGCATTTGTTTTAATTTGCATGCTGGATTTCTCCTGCTTTAGCTCTACTTCTTTCTTTTTTCATTTCCATTGAATAAAATGGGGTTTAGATTATTTTCTCCTGATGCAATTGTTCACATTTTTTAATCTGAATCTCTTTGTTTCATGATGCTCATGATTCTAATCTCCCCAAATCCTTTTGTATGATCTCTGGCCTTGTTCATTTGTACAATTTCTCCCATTTAAACATAATCTGAACATTTATTGACTTTTTGTGTAATCCCTTTCCAAGGACTCTATTAATGAAGACAGCAAATACGATTGGATCCAAAACTAATCAAGTGATACATGAACAAGCACTTTCTGTTATTCACTTAGCCATTTCTGTGTTTAAGTGATGTAGATGTTTGTATGCACAGTGCAATAATGCAGCTTACCTGAACTCTTAAGAAAAGGGGACAAGCGTAACTCGGTAGATAGGTCACTACCTGCTTATACATTTGCTCCAAGTCTAATGGCATATTCTGCTTTAAAATAAGAGAGGCCATTCCTGCTTTTCCTTCACAATCTAGGGGAAAAGAAGTGAGATAAGAATTTTGAAATATGAATGAAGTTGACATTTTAGTGATGAACCTTACTAAAGAATACTGTAGTGCATTAACAAACTCACAGTCATATATCATCTTCTGAGTTTCAATAAAGATGCAAGATTGCATTCATATTTTATGTGGCATTACACGTATTTGGAGATCTTTCAGGTGACCAATTATGCAATAATGCTGAAAATGGGTGTGGTGGGTAAGAGTAAATGGAGTCCCAGGCTTGATATTAATAAATGTGGATAAACATGTACACCATTCCTCACTCAAAAGCAAGAGTGATGAGCCTTTTTCCTGGATTAGCCAATGATGTCTTCCCTTCAGTTTTAGCCTCTCTCTCACCAGTATCTTTTCTCAAAACTGTGGCTCTGAAATGTTGTTAACAGAGAGAGAGATTAAAAGTTCTAACTTGTTAGTCTGGAAAGAGAGAGAATTGTGTGTCTTTGGGGGAAAAAATTGGTAAAATATAAAAACAATTAACTTCAGCAGTCAAAAAATAACTGCACACTTTAACTATCAGCTAGTAATAACAGTAATATCTTTTAAGTGCAGTTATCAAGACAGTAACACAAACTGCTAAATATTGTATAGGAAATGAACAGCTCTCATTCTTTAGAGTCTGTTTTTCAGACAGTCTTCTTTACTATGGTCTTTCTTGTTGTGTGGCTTTAAAATACAAGTAGATTACACCTTTTTCATGTTTTGAACTCCTTGTGTTTACTGACGGGAACAACCAAACATCTAGCCAGCTTCTTGTTTGCTCCCTTCTCCCATGACACGGGTGGCACCAGAAGGAAAGCAACTCTCAGATATCAAGATTTGGCGGTTTCATCAGTTTAATAGAGAAAGTCAGAGTTGCACGCACAAGCAAAGCAAAACCAGGACTTCTTTCACTTCCTATCATCAGCCAGATGTCCAGCTACTTCCTGCAGGGCAAGGCCTCACTCAGAACATGCAGTGGTTGTGTGGGAAGCAAAACACCACAACCACAAATGTCTTATCCGCTTTCCTCCAGCTTTATAACTAAGCTTCGCATTGTATGATATGCAATATCCCTCTGGTCAGTTTCAGCCCACTGTCCCATCTACATCTGCTCCCAAGTTCTTGTCAATCCTCAGCATACTTCCTGCAAGGAGAAAGCCTTGGTACAGTGCAAGTTGGTAAGTTATCAACACCCTTTCAGCCACCAATGCAAAGCACAGCACCATACAGACCCCTAAATAGAAACTTACTTCTATCCCAGCCAGACATGGTATATATATATTTTTAAAAAGATTTAGCATGAATAAAAATCAAGCCCATATGATCTCATGAAAAATAACAACAGAAAAAAAATATTAAAAAGAAGTTAACACATTTTCTTTCTAATAATTTATTTATTTTTCTCTTTGCATTCTTTTTCTTTTTGTCCTTGGTTTTGTAATGTAACTGACTCGTGAGGCTAAGTCAAAAGTGAAATAAGACAGAGGAATGTCTTCCTAAGTTTTCCCTCAGAATTACTTTATTCTTACCTTACTGGCATTATTTCTTTGGCCATAAATTACTTATTTGGACACACAGATGCCTAGATTTTCCACAGATATGAATTTAATAAAACTTTATACTTAAATTTCGGTTATGTAGCAAATTCATGCAAGATAGGTTTTCAAAAATACACATCACTGCATACAAATAAGAACTCATGATTCACTGGCTCATTCACAGTCTGGTTGTTGTTGGCTAGACTTCGCGAATGAAGACTTTGGGATACGCCTGCGCAATGGATTTTTCAGGTGAGGCACAGCGTGCGCGGAACTGGCCCCACCCCCTTACTCCTGAGGCTTATCTGCTACGGCCGAGCACGCTCAGACGGGGACAGCGAGTTCCTTCAGGATTCGAACCGGTGTTCTCAGAGGAGGAGCCGGCTTCACAGGCGGCGACTTACACCATTCAGCCAACGCCCGCCGCCCATTTCAGATTAACATTAAAGAAAAAACAGCAAAGCAATAATGTCAGGTTGTTGAGCAATCCTGGGAGCCCACGTGGGTCAGAGCACCAGGGGAAGACCTCGCCTTATCCTCTCTGCCACTGAATGACACAAACGTGGTACTGCAGCCACGGCTACAACACGAGCTGGGGCAAATCACAGTCTGGTGGTATTTCATTATCTGCATTTATAGTTTAACTAGGTATTACTCAATCAGAAGTGACTACAGATTTAAAATATGAAATATAAACAGTTATTAGGGTTAACAACTAACCTAGAGGAATAAAAAGATACAACTAAAGCTTTTACCTGGCACAGACACACCATACACATTTGCTTCCTGTATGAAGTCCAGCATTACAATGACATCAGAAACTTCTGTAGTTGCAACGTTCTCGCCTTTCCATCTAAAATATGAAAAAAAAATAAGCCCATGAAAACATATGGATACCTCCTCTTTAAAAAACCATTAAGTTTAGTAGGAGTTTCGTTCATTTCAGACTAACACCCCCTTAGACATATTCACACATGTCACAGTGGTATATTGATTTGATCACCAAAAGACCATGCACAATTTAAATGTTACTGGGTATTAGAACACTATAACGGACATTTAAAGCTTAAAACAATTGTTTCCAACATTTTTACACGTATTTAAATGTATCATCTCTAGTATTCGATACATTTTTCTCTGCATCAGTATCCACCTTCCCTGCTCACACAAAAATCACCTCTAGTTATATGCTCACTGGAAGGAGCATTCAAAGAGCTGGAATTCCTACAAAACATTCTGGAAATGTGCTATTCAACTACACAGGCACACTTACGACAAAATTAAGCACCTATCATCCACTTCAGGATCATTATAAACTTTATCACAATATAATCAACTGAACACTTCTGGTCAAAACCAAATATAACATTATTATTCTATTCCACATATTTTCAATGAAATGCAAAAAGAAGCAATTATACCTGAAGGTATCTCCAATTCTGTCCCAAAAATATAGAAAATTGTCATGATCTTGAACCATTAGATCTCCAGTATTAAAATAAAGGTCTCCTGACTTAAATACATCACAGAGTAATTTCTTTTCCGTGTGTCTCTTATTGCCAGCGTAGCCAAAAAATGGGTTCTTCGCATTGACTTTGGAAATGAGAAGACCAGCCTCACCTATACAGAGCAGTTGAAAGAAAATAAACCTAAGGTATCACTGGAGATTTCCTGTATTTGAAATCAATATTACAATATTGTCCACTGAAATTCTGAATCATTTACACTTATTCTTGATGACTCATCAGTCTTCTCCCAGAACAGTCACCTATCTATTTTAAGCTCACTAACAGATTTATTATCCTCTCACAGTGCACAATTCAAGTTCATATTATGTCCCATTCCCCATGTCTTACTGAATTTCCAATTACAAGACTCAGCTTCATGAGCTTCCTACTGAAAAGTCAGTGTTAATAAAAAGTACATGCTGAACCCAGGCATTAAGTCCCTACTTAGTCTCCTTTCAGAAGGTCTGAGAACACTTCTTAAGAATATTAATTAAAGTGATATAGCATCATCATCTTACTTTTTGAAGTAAAATATGAAAGCTGTTGGTTTGGGGTTTTTTTCCCACAAAAAATAGGGAGAGATGGGGAAAGGAATATACTGTTAGGCATGTAGTTTGCTGAAAGTGGAATAATTGTATGAAATAATTTTTTGTGAGTCTTAAGTTGAGAGCTACATTACTTTGTATAAGAGACAAGAATTACAAATATGATAATACAGAAAAATGCTTCTATGCAAAATTTTTAATGTAAGACTTCCTCCTCATAAGATGGCCGTGCTATTTTCCCATAAATTGGTAGTGTTTAAATTGGAAGCATTTAGTTCACTGGTAGTGTTTCTACAGCTATGATGCTCTGAAGATATAGGGCATTGCTAAGAAAAGACTATAGACAGAGATAATACCTTTTATTAGACAGAGTGGTATAGTTGGAAAAAAATTAGACCAGATATTTAACTACAGCATGTGTTCCCTTTACAGGTCAATCTGACATCCCTAAAGAAAAATTCCTATAAATTTTCATGTTTCAGGAATGTATTTTCTACAAAGTGCACAACTTTGATTAACAACTGCTACAAAAATATAGCTGAAAAATCTGCTTCAACTCCCTGTTAAAACTGTCTGCCTGACCTTTAATATGACTTTTTCTTGCTTCAGTTTCAGCTGTTACCTTCCTACAGTTCAAGAGATGCTTCAGTATCTGATAAACACTTTGAACAATGATATTTGATAAGTATTTTGAAGACCAAATAATTTTGGTTTTGCTTTTTGGTTTTGTGGGGTTTTTTTAATTATTAAGTTGAATCACATCACTTAGTCAGAAATACTTAATCTCTCATTAAAAAGCATTTGCTCTAATCCACCAGTCTTTCCTGTAGATCTCTTAGGCAACCATCCCCCTATGCTAACCTCCTTTAAAAAACATAAATGTCACTATCTACATATTCAAAGATAATATCACATCATCACTTTTGAAATTTACTCTTCTGTGAATATATCCAAAGGTCTCCTGGGTTTGTCTGGTGTCATCACTGGTATGTTTAATGATGTTTTGTTTTAGGTAAAAAACCATACTGCTTTTTTTTCAGAGCAAAGAGTAATAGCTGATGTTGGCATATTGTGTTAACACCATAGCAGGACTCCTTAAAAAATTCTCTGGAGTATTTATACTGTCAATACCTGTAATATCCTATTAATATACATACTTACCTTTCTTAACTTTTTCACACCAACCATGCTTATTTCTAATTGGTTCATCTTTTTGGAAATCATACTTGATTAAATCAAATGGGAAAAAAAGCTAAAAAAGGGAAAAAGTCATCAGTTATTCATCTACACAGTGACATCTGGTGGCAGCAAATCTCCAGTCTCGCTCATCTAAAAGGAGAATGCAGTTTCATTTAAAACTGAAAATACTCTGTATGTAAACTTATGCCATTTCCTGAAGGTAAGAAACATCATAACAATTTTATAAATGAAAACACTTTTTGTTATTTTTCTTACAAATAAGTTATGGGATCCACATTATCAGTGGAAGAGCCTACATAAGTGAGGATAATAGAAGCATATCTGGTTTATGACATTTAACAGTGATGACTGACACATGTTCTTGGGGTCTTCTGGCACTGAAAACAGTTGTCAAAGGAAAGGCCTAAACCTCCTCACTATAGGAAACTTCCTTTTGGGCTTTACTCTTGCTTAAGCAGCCTCAGTTCTTCCCTCATGCTTTCTCAGATGGGTGAATAGTGCTGGAAAGTGAGCACCAGCAGAAGGATATGTACTTTTGTGGCTTGAAGTAAGCTGAAGGAGAGAACAAGATACTCTCATCAAAACTAGTAATTGCAATTTTTTTTTTCTGAAATAATTTGAGTCTTACTTTGCTTCATTTTTCTACTGTGATATAAATCTAAACTGGACCTTTAGGAGACACTGACAGATACCACATGCCTGATACTATTTGGACCACTCTGTTGCAGTTATTATTCTAAGGAGACAGTTTGCCCAATCTGAGATTCTGTTTCCCCTTTTCACAAAGAAATATATTAGCAAGATTTGACAACTAGTCAAACTTAGAGAAATCTTGGCAATAAGGGAAACAATTTAATAAAACATATGAATATACACCTGCAGTCTTCACAATAAGGAAAAGCAATATAATTGAAGGACAGTTTTATGAAAGTAACTGAAGTAAAGAGTAGGATGCTAAAACATAAACCTCTTTGCTTTTTTTGCAACTAATTTGGATGAAGAGTTGCATTATTACTTTGTCCTGGTTTGAAATACTGCTGTAACTATATAAAATAACTTTGTTTTCAAGGATATCAGCACAAATAACAACTTGATTTAAATATCAATCCCACAAATTCAGTCTCATATAGGCAAAATTTTTTCACTATTTTCAGTGTTCAGAACTGTGTTTTCCTTCTACCCCAAGTCTGAAACAAAAAGAGATTTTTAACAGTTGATCAAAGGAAAAAGGTCATAATTTGCAAAATAATGATTAAAGAATGGGATGAAATTTTAATTAATTGAATGGTAAT
>VXAU01000749.1:20923-35484 GCA_013399695.1 Formicarius rufipectus
ACTGAAGTAAAGAGTAGGATGCTAAAACATAAACCTCTTTGCTTTTTTTGCAACTAATTTGGATGAAGAGTTGCATTATTACTTTGTCCTGGTTTGAAATACTGCTGTAACTATATAAAATAACTTTGTTTTCAAGGATATCAGCACAAATAACAACTTGATTTAAATATCAATCCCACAAATTCAGTCTCATATAGGCAAAATTTTTTCACTATTTTCAGTGTTCAGAACTGTGTTTTCCTTCTACCCCAAGTCTGAAACAAAAAGAGATTTTTAACAGTTGATCAAAGGAAAAAGGTCATAATTTGCAAAATAATGATTAAAGAATGGGATGAAATTTTAATTAATTGAATGGTAATTTCTTTTTATTAAGCTCAGACTATAAACATTTTCCAAAATCAGGAATATGAGAGCCAAAAAGTTTCCTCAATTAGAAAATAATTGTATTATTCTCAAGAAACAGATTGGGAGTAATTTTTTTCTTATGAACTTTTCTTTTGGATGCCTAAATTTAAATGCTGCTCCTTTTCACTTCCNAGTATGTTGACAAGATACAGCTATAGACATCTGAAGTAATGAAGAATTATTTTGTTATAGACAGTCAGAAGCTGTAATTTAGTTTGGAGAACATCTAAAAACTGTTGAGACTTTTACTCTGTATATCTGTATTATGTTGACATACACATCTTTTAGTGCTAGCAACTTTAAAGTATTAACCAGCTGGGTTTTGGAAATAATAGTCATGCAAATATGTAATTAAAAGAAAATATAACATATTGTATTAGATATTGCACAGCTGTATCTGTGCAAAGGTCTTTTCCAAGTGAAATCATTCTATGATTCTAAGCAGCTTGCTTTTCACACTAAACACTACCAAATGAAAACTCCACTGCAAAGTATTTAGACTGCACACAGACTTACATTTGGTTCACCTCATTTTAAAATTTAATGGCGAAGAGGACCTGAACTGTTGAAGAATTACCATGTTTTTTTCACAGAGTACTGCATGTAATATTCATAGTTTTCATCTACATTTTACTCCCTGAAGCACCACATAAATGTAGCAAACAAAAAGCATAATTTAGCTAGCTGAAATTTAAATGGAGTTAATCTACAACATTATTGCCTATTACTATGCTGCCTGGATGTTATCTAATAACAGTTTTCAACNNNTCTAATAACAGTTTTCAACCCTCAAGTTTTGAAAATAGTTTTTAAATTTCCAAAGCCTCAATTTAGAGTGAATGCTCACAGAATCTTTATAAGAAAACAAAGATCACAAAGTATTGCTTTTTCTTACTGATTTGTTTTAGAGGTGAGATATTGTTTAATTTTCTGGAAGAATATCTGTTTATAAAACAAAGCATCACATGTACTAGCTTTAGTTTCAAGCATCTTTAGAAACTGAAGAATAAGAAAAAAAATCTGGAGCATAGTATCATTAGATATATTTGCTTTTAAACATACTTTCAATGTCTTATGCTGTAAAGAATAGATGCATAGGTCCTCCACGTGGTTCTGTCAGCCAGAGTAAACCAAAGCATGAAAAAAAAAAGCCTTTTAACTTATGATTAACTGAATCACCACATATAATAATACCATACCTAGTAACAAGTTTGTATTACTGTATATATGTACTGTACAGTATTTTAGGTCAAAACTATTCAAAAGAGCAGAAACATTAATTTTCACTGGCCAATGAACTTAGGAACTTCCAGTGCTTGGATTTACATTTGCCAGTATTCTTCCTGTGAATCCAGTTTTCCAGGGTCTCAAAATTTGTTTAAAACTAACTTTGTTTACATTTAAACTAAACAGTAAACATTTAAGCTAAAAAGTATCTCTTCTGCCACTTGAGTTCTATGACTGCATTAAAAAAATGCATCATATTAATTCTGCATTGCTTTGCAAAAGGCATTTTATATGTTGAAGTTTAATTAAAGATTTTGTTATAAGATTTAAATGTTTCTCAGCTCAAAGGTGACTTTTATGTATATAGTATTGAGTATATTGAGTATATAGTACATAGATTTAGATTACTGAGATAGTTTGAATACCTGTGCTTAAAATAAGAAAAAATTACAGTTACAAATAAAGTTTGAATGACCTTTTTTATTTTACATGCTGATATTCAAGTGTACTTGCCATGGGTTATTTTTAGCCCTTCTGGTAAGCTTCCTTATTAGTCCCATGCTCTCTTGTTGTCTGCCATCACTCAGAATTTATTCCAGTATAAGAAAGAGATTTATATATACATGATAGACATAACTGAGGGTTTTACAAATTTTCCCCATGTCACCTTTATATGAATACACTCATAGTGTATGTCATATATAACAAAATTGATTAATATTAACTAAATAGGTATGTCAGATGTAAATATTAATAATTTATTATATTACTGTGTTAATTTATACACTGTCTTCTTTGTAAAACATTCTAAGTTTCACCAGCTAAAAAGCCATTCAGAGCCTTCTACTTTTCTCTTCATTGACTCTATATAAACATCTTTTTGACAGATTTATTCATATACCACAGAGAGTCTTTAAAGCACATGAACCAATCCCTCTTATACAAAGAACATAGTGTGAAAATAAAGCGCCAACAAGAGCAGTGCTTCTAGTTAGCATCTTAAACACCATGCCTTCTTGGATGTCTGGCAACTTTTATAACATTCATCTGTTTCTTCCTAGTAACTTATGTCTTTCAATTATTTTATGAAAATAAAAGTGTTTTGTACAACTTCAACACAATTATTTGACCCCAACCCTTGGCAGTAAAACAAACAGAACAGCTATGCTTCAGCATGCATTGTTTAGTAATCTGCAACATGTAATATGTATTTTTTTAAAAAAATCACACAAATGCCTGAAATAAGTAAAATCAAACTTATCTTTATCATTAAAAGATGAGGTTTTTTTGTGCCATGTGAAAAACCCCTCACTACTTGATTAAAAATACAGATAAATAAATAAATATATGTCTAGTTTCAAGTCTAATCCTTTACAGGCTGTAACCTTTACATGGTATTTCCAAAAGGTTAATGACTTATGACAAAACTCTACCAAAAGTTCTGCAATACCTAAACCAAGTTTACTTGGGTTTGGAACATGTAAAATTTTACAAGATTATAAGGCATGTGGCTTAGAAAAGTCTGAAACAAAAAATCTAAGGTTCCTGGTTCCTAAATTCCAGATTCCTGATTTCCTGTAGTGGGCCTGCACCTGTCTAGAGATATCCATCAGCATCAGATGGCCACTGTACATGCTACAGAGCATCAGACACACAGGACAGAGAATCAGTGGAGTTACCTGCTTAAATTCCTAAGCTCCCAACAGTTTCTTAAAAATACACCTGCTCATGTGGTGCTTTTCTGAGTGTTTCCATGTTCCTCCCTACATACCAGAAGTGAAGGATTCCTCTAGCCCCAGCTTGTAAAGCATTCTGTGGTGACTCTAATGTGGTGACACTGTAGTGAAGTTGTGGACCGTGGAACATATGCTGCCAAGAAGCCTATTTGCATGTCATCAGAAGATACCTCATGTATTTACAAACAATGAAACTCTAAAACCAAAATTGTGTCAGGACACTTTGCTATCAGTTCTCCTCAGGGCCACAAATGTCACTTAAGTTAGCAGATATTTAAAAATTCAGGCAATCCATGTAGTACTATTTACTTCAAGAAGAGTAAAAACTGGCAGAATGGACAAAAAAAAAGTTAAGTATGTAGTCTCCTTGCAAAACACCGTGCTAAATAATCTTCCATATCATTAGCTTTAAGCTTGGGACACATGCTACTTAGGGACTTCTCAAAACATTTAAATGATTGTACTAACAGGACCAAAAAGAAAAAAGTCTATCTGTGAAATTCAAAGTGCAATGAATTCCTTTATTCAGAAGGATGAAGAAAAAGCCACTGTGTAATATAAATATGTAATCCTTCTCTCCAAGACATATGATGCCATTTTCAAGGCTAATGAAACACAGAAGTCTTTATGCTAGTGTTAGTAACCTCGGTATAATAGATCTATTAAAGTTTATCTTTATGCTACTGTATTTTAATTACTATTAATTATCTTTAATGCCAAATATTAAATAGCAAAATTCAATATAAATATTCTATATGAAAATATCTTTAAATATAATCTGTAGAACAGTAAGTCAGAATAGGACATTTGTATGCTTATTTCACACATAATGAGCTCTTAGCAAATTCTACTTTCTCTTTTGTCCTCTAGTGTAGTAGATACTTGAAATGACACTTGGAACCTACTCAAAATTGTCAGAAGAGAGAAAAGGCCTTTTTGACTCTTGTGAGCTCTAAAAATACTTTGTGTTCCTGCTGAAAGTATAACGGGGTTGAATGCCAAGATTTTACAGACGGTCAACAAAACTTGCAAAAACTAACTTGAAAAATTTACCTTGGACTTATGACGGTAGTCCCATGTTCCGGTGTCAAACTGAGAAACACAATTTTTCAGCACTACTTTTAACTAAAGAAAAAGTAAATAAATAGTCACCTTATAAAAGAAATTGGTGCGTCCAACAGATCCGATTTTTCCCGTGTGGTTCATGAAACAAATGTTTCCTTCTGTAGCACCATAAAACTCACAGATCTTAATAGAACCAAATCTGTCTAAAAATTCCCTCCATATATCATTTCTTACTCCATTTCCCACTGCTAGTCGGACTTTGTGATTTTTTTCTCCTTCCTTCTGTTAAAAATAAAAAATTTAAAAAAAATTAAAATATAGTTTACTGATAACTGATTTTGATTGTTGCATATGCTGTGGTGAAAATGTACCTTCTTTAAAATACATGAAGTATAAACAACAAAAAGAAAGAGAAACAACAATCAATAAGTTAAAGAAAGCTGGCATAGCTGGCATACAGCTACAATGTAGCAAACTGCAATCAAAAACCTATTATGTTGCTGAACAAACAAATTATTTCCTGAATAATGGCTACAATAATTTATATAAATGCTTCCATATTTTAAAAGTTGTACTGTCTCAGTCTATTTCTACCCAGAGGAATTAAAAATCTGGGAAGAACAGAGGAAGACAGGAATTATTTCTGTCATGGGATTAAAGTCAGAAGAGAAGAATAGTTACTTTCTTCTTTCTTCAGACTGATTTTAAGAAACAAACAGATTTCACACATTTGTAATATCTGTTCCTTCCCACACACTGCATATGAGTCATATTCTGTATATTCTGTATTTTTTTTAATATTAAGACTTGCAAGATTTTGTTCAACGTTACCAGGAATACATTATTTTTTAGTAATCTTGAGTGTTTACTTGTGTCAGCTCCCATGTTTATCACAACAAACATAATAGTATGTATCCAGTCAAGTAAGATGCTCTAATTCTAATACATGCCCAAACATTCACATTGCATGGACCACCTTTAAAATACAATTAGATTGAAGTACCAGAAGGCAAAATATTTAAACTGTTGCTTTGGTTTGTTTAGGGTTTTTTCTTTTCACCTATTTTAAAACAAGACTCCCTTTTTAATCACTGTAATACAGAATGCTCTAGCAATACAGGATCTGGCAATACAGAATGCTCTAGAAGTGAGATGGCACAAAATAAATATAGGCACAGTTTGTTACCACATAGCTTTAGAGCTGCATAGCACTCTGATACTGTAGCACTGTATATACCTCTATCTACACTTATATATATGTATGCAAACACATCTCTATATACAAATGCACACATATGCACATATTCAATTCCTTATATATATGTTTGTATATGTATATATATTCACATATTTATACCACAGAAAAGAGAGCCACTATTTTCTGTTCTTCTGTTCTAATTTCTTCCCATTTCCTGACTGTAATCCAGTATGAATTAGTTATGTCTGTACAGTAAAAATCAGTTTCAGCATGTTTAATCTCACATAGAAGCATAGCAAATTACTTTTGTGAAGAGATCCGATCAGCTAAGTGAATCTTTTAAATATTCTGGCTGTTAAAACCAGAAAAACTTCTACTGATTACATAGACAGGAGCATTCCTCAGAGGCTTATGCCTTGGTCAAATTAAATTTTTCATGAAAATGTGAATTCTGACCTCTGTAACAAAAACTGTAAGCACAAAGAGCAACAGCAAAAATCATAAAGACAAACTGCTTTTAGTTTCCTCTTCAAAATCAGTAACCCTTAAAAAGAGAAAAAAGAATCTTCCTCCTGCAAATCAAGTTCTCTTACTGGAATGATTCAGCAAGGAATGGACCTATTTCACTAGGTGCAGATAGCTTTTGGCAGATTATGAGTCATTATCCTGCAATTTTACCTCAAAATTACATCACTCACCAGCCTTGGTCACTAACTATTCTGTTTTTACAACAAGCCATTTCTTCCTTTTTCTGTTCTCCTCTCCCATCTTACTTTAGATGTGAAAGTAATTTCTAAACACACAAGCATATACTTCACTGACTTCCTGCTAAATCATTATTAACAAGTGCTGACTTACATAGCACAATGAATTTGACATAGAAAGGGACATAGCCTGGAACAAAGTGTTTAAAAATTGCCCACAGATGTAATCATTGCAGTGGTTTGGTTTTTTTCAACTTCAGATACAATACCAGAATGCAGCAGTGTAAGTTTTCATATACTTGAAATAATGTCTCTTATATTACACATTCAAAGTCATTATACTGTCATTGAACAACAAAAGTATTCCTAATTTTAAAGAGAAACTGTTTCAGTGTTACTTTAAACTTAATGAGGGAATCTTTTAACTCTTTTCTCTCCTATAAAATTATCCACCATTTTTAGGACATTCCTGTCAGTTCAACCTGAAACTTTTTAAAGTGGGTTATTTTCCTTAAAGTTTCAATGCTAAACTGAAATGAAAATGTCAGTAACTGAACTTCAGTTATCCCTTGCTGATAGCACTGAATTATTGAAATGTATTGCATCTGCTAAGATACAAAAAATAGCTCATGAGATACTTTCAAGGAAATCCTTTGTACTACAATGAAGAGAAGATACAAATATGTGCTTATATATACACACAGTAATTAAGTGAGACTTTCACCAAGCTAGGAACATTCAAAACCTCTAGAGACTAAGCTAATAAAAAGGTGACTTTGCTTCTATTATTTCTACTTTAAGAAAAAATGAAAGCATTGACAGTGCTTGCTGCAAAGACACAAACTAGGGCAAACTAAGAAACACTGGCCTACTGTTTTATAGTGTTTGTTTTTCCCTTCAAAAGAACAAATATCTCATAGTTTATAAGTGCAGTACTTGTAATTTCTCATGTTACTTTGTGTGCTTTATGTTAATACAGCACAAAGTTGCTTCTCTAGTGGAAAAGATGCAGAGTAGACCTGACAGGTCAGAATGCTTGCTTTGTTTGCAGTATTAACACCTACCAACAACATCAATAATAATACAGTATATGACCATCATTTCACTTTAGGAAGAGATGCTCATTCCTTTTCCAAAAATCCAAAGAAGGTTTACGCTGTCACCCAGAACTGATCACAGAAACCAAATTGTCTTAAAAGGGAGGGCAGTAATTCACTTTTTCACAACTATGGTAAGTTTTCTGTTAGACTGCATTGCTACAACTGCCACATTTCTGATTTAGTCAGCTCCACATAGTTGTATCCCTCTGTTGATACGAGACTCCCTGAAGAGTACTGTAGGGCTTTATGGGGAAGACATTAAAACTGTCATTCATTTAGCAGTCTTTCGACTGTAAGAACAGAAATTATATGTAATTTTACCTCCCAGCAGGTTTAATAAGTAAAAAGAAAAATATTACAATGAGGAAACTTTAAGCAGTGAGTTTTACTCACATCAGTTGTATGTGTAAGTAAATTAATATGTCTATATTTTACCTATTTTTATCTAAAATTTTCTATAACAAATATATTACATTAATTCATGTTAGCTTTATGTGTAACTAACTTTCAATGGAAAGTGAACCACAGAAAATAAAACAGCATTAGCCATCTGTCATCTCTTTTTAACATCAAACATCTTCACATACATTATCCAGATTACTGCCAGAGTCCAACTCTAGGGGAGGCATGTTGGTTCCACGGGCACTGTGGCTGAATAGTTATGGAGTAAATAAAATGCTACAAGTAAGATATGAGAAGGAAAAGGGATGATAGTCCCAACAAATTATAGAAACATGGTTGAGTGATGCATGCTTAGGCTGTCCTCAAGAAAAAGAAAATATGCAGGAACTTACACTTTAAACTGACTAGACCAAATAGTCATGTTTTGAATTCCTGCCCTATTCAGATGGCATTCCATCAACTAGTTTCCCTTTGGTATAACAGAGAGAGGAGTAGGAGGAGTTCCAAGGAGTCACCTAATACACATCTCTTCTGGAAGATAAGGTCTGCTATCCTTGTGCCATTCTTGATACCTGAACAAGCTGTGGCATGTCAGACAGCTACCCTGCAGCAGCTGGTCTTCAGCAAACGTCTGCATGTATACTCTTAGCCTGCTGCAAAACTACCAAGTTTAAGACTTTACACACTAAAAGCTGTATTTCCTCACAATGTCTCATTTACAAAGGACTCAGTGCCTTGCCCTGATCAGCTATCACAAATAGGTTCAAACAGTATGTGTCCTGGGATAATTTGATCATGATTAGTGTTTCTGAATGTGATTAATACTTTCCTATTGATAGCAGTTCACAGGGTGACATATTTTAGAATAACAGAAAGTTGTAACATCTTTCCAAGTTTTTTTAAAATGTCATTTATTTATTTTCCTGCACTGTGATTTTATTTTCTTACGGAGTGATTTTGAAATAAAATGGGGGTTCAGTCTATATTCACTTATTTCTAACCGTAAAGGTGAAACAATTTTTCAATGTCTTTTCTGTACTGAAATCAATGCCTTAATAAGCAAGAACTGTTTCTACCTGGGCTTTTGTTTTGTTTATTCTGCTAAGATCTTTGAACTGTGTCACAAACATTTGCAAACATAAATCAGTTTCTGACACACTATGTCTCCACTTTGCGTGCTTGTTTCTTTGATATATTAATTATACATTACAACAAGTCAGGATCTGCCTTATCACATTAAGTACCGCATACTTGGGATTTTTCCTCTGCCAGTCTTTCCACCTTAAGTGTTCTTTGTAAACTATTTGGACTATCTATGTGATTAAGTTCTTGATAAATTCCTTTTAGAGTGCTATCAACAGTATACCAGCTGGTGCAAGGATTCATGACAGCAGTTATATAATAGTGTGTTTAGCAGCTGCTTAAAAATATACGAGAAAGGAGGTTCATTGTCTTACATTTACTATTGCTGCAGAAAGAAAAGTCAAATGGAGAGAAGCAAAGACAATTCAAGCATAGGAGGCATGAAATGTCTGTATCATGGCCTTGATGAAAATGGAAGCAATCTCAGGGCTTGAGAAATGCGGTAATACAAATGACACAGCATTCGCATTCATGTATTTACAAGAAATGCATGTGACAACACATTCACCAGTCCTCTACTGACACATTAGCCTTTAAAATGTGGCATTAGGTAGTTTATTAGACTATAAAATTAGTGATATCCTACTGCTGCAGGTGTAATAAATTCATCAAGACGCACATCCACCTGTACTTTTGAGTAATGCCTAGTAGTAAACTACAACTAGATTTTTTGAGGAAAACACATACCCAAATTTAAAAAGACAAATAAAACAGGAATGCTAGAGAGGAGATCCACCATAAGAAAGGAACAGAAATTGTAGGAAAAGGACACATTCTTCTAGTTCTGAAACTGGTAGCTTGCTATTTAGCACAGCTCAATCTCACCACATTTTTATTAATCAATCTCTTGATTATCTAATTGGATTAGATTCTAAAAAAGCTTTCTTCCTTTACCTCTTTGCATAGAAATGTTTTGTTTAACTGTACTTCCATTTCCTCAGAAAATATCTACCAACAAAAAAAGGTCACTGTTGTCTGTGTTCCACTCAGTAACATGAAGTAGATTTAGTATTTTTGGTGATTGCCCCTGGAGCACACAAGTCAAAACAAATCACACAAAACTTTCCAAAGATCAATTCAGAGAATTAAAGCATGCACTGATTATTTCTTGCACTTCAAACGGTACATAGTATTCTGTGAGCAATATGAATCATCCCTTTGTGAAAGTATGATTGTGATTTCCAGGCTTCATTATCAGAATATTTTCTGCATGACTCCACTAGCCTAGCCCAAAGGATGAATATCTAGAAAAACTGGAAGCTGGAAGTAAGGAAATTGATCAAGTTGTGTGACCACTTAAAGACTCAGGAAAGTCTTGAGCCACCATTCTAGAACCAGTAGCTGACATTGCAACCATCTTTCAGTGCTGTTTTAGATAGGAAAAACTAATGCTTTTTAAGGTCAAAGAAACTCTACAAACATTACAGAAAACTTTTTCTCAAAGAACATCTGAAAACTTTTACCATTATTAGTGGGAAGAATGAGAAAACAGACACAGGATCATCATGTGGGCAGAGTCCAAGAGAAGTATGCCAGAACACTTAAGTATCACCAGGCAGTAAGTAGGTTTATAATCAGTTTTTAAAGCCACTTTTAAAAATATATACTAGTGCAGTTATGGTATTAGAAAGCACAGACAAAGTTTATTGTTTTTATAAGATCAATTGATCAACTAATGTAGTCTGGAAGAAAAAAATACAAGTTTTTCCATATGGAAAAGGTTGCAGATATTTTTTAAAGGACAGGTTCCTAGAAGAATAAATAAATAAATCACAAAATACCCCTCCCTTTTCCCCCCATTAATTAAATTGTAATGACATCTAGAGATTATTAATGGAAGGCACAGATGGGGTTTCCTGTAAGTGTGTCACATTATTAGTTTGGGATATTCAATAAAATATTTATGTTGAAAACCTGAAAGGAGCTTGACAGATTTCCACTCCACATCTGCAAGATAATCAGAAAGAACAATTTTGAGTATTGAACATATACTGAGCTAAACTTTAATGGGTAAAAAAATGTGATTTTGAGTCAACTCTGCATTGTACAGAAAAATTCTACTGCAAGAGTCTTCAAGAGCTGTTGCAGATGTGAGTGGGAGGCAGAATGACCAAAGAAGACAAAATCAATTAGGAAGCTCAGTCAAGAAGTGCCTATATGTTACCACACAAACTTGCCCAAAGTTCAGCTCAAAATCTATGAAATAAGAGGCCACAGTCTGGACTCCAACTGTAAGAACTATGCAACTTTTTTCAAGTTTAGTGTTAAAAAAAAATCAAGAATATAAGGTAATTGCTATGGTTTTAATCTCTGTCGGTTAGAAGTGCTTTGTGGTACTTTAATCTTGAGAACACTGCCCACATATTATTTTCACTTGCATTGTCATATCTTTCTCATGCTGCTAACATATACAGTACTTCTACTTTAATGAAACTTTCAGAAAGGAACCAACCTAGTGAACTACTTTACCTACTTGAAACCTAAGAACGGATTGCATAACATATTTTAAAATCTTCCACTTATTTATGTGAACATGTTTCTCTTCCAGTTTTAACATGACAGTATTTTTCTTCAAGTATCTAGTTGTCAAACTGATTCAATTTATAATTTTAATTTTTCTTGAGAATGTTTAGCAAGCTAGCAAAACAAAAACCACTCTAGTCTCACAGAAGAAAGAGTTTAGGTGTGTCAACTCCTAGAAAATATGCACATAACAAATAGAATAGTTATATAGCTAATGGATAGTTAATGATTGTATAACCATAGTATGCAGTACATAAATAGTTAATGATGGCATAAATAATTTTATTTTAAAAACTTGATGAGGATATAAAAATGGGAGAGTTTGTTCCAGAAATTAAGTAAACTAATCTATTACTCTTGCTTCAATACACTGAACAGGATAAAGAGGGATGAAGAAACGGACCATGTTCTCACTATATAATTAAGAGGACTAAAAAGGGGAACAATTACAACGTCAAACTGCAAACATGGCAAAAGTTGTGAAGTCTTGGAGAGAAAGAGGATGACTTTGGGGAAATCAAGTTAGACTACAATGAAGCAAAATCACAATTTATTCAAACTATGTCTCTCATATGTCTGATTTTACTTGTGATCTTTAACCTGATTTTTTTGTAACCCAGTAATTTTTTTTGTTTATTATAAATTTAAAAACCAAAGAAATACCATTATTTTTGTTGTGATAATAATAATCATCATCATTAAAAAAAACCAAGTCAAAACATAACCAAAAGAAAAAAAAAGACCAAAACAAACAAAAAATCACCAAAAATAATAATAAAAAAAAATAAAAAACAAACAAACAAAAACATGTACTACCATGGGTTTCCATCACCATCAGTAGTGGTCACTGTGACATTAGCCATGCTCTCTTTAGTTCAAGAACTTCCATTCTACTCAGGCATGCTTGGACAGTGCAGTAGTACCTATGACCCAGGCCTACATTGCTTAAAGATTCTTCTGATAATTTTCCAGAAGAAACAGAAATCCAATTACTTTTTCCATTCTTTGGTCAGTAACTTTAGATATTAATGCAAATTATTATTCTAATGGAAAACAAAACTGATTTGCATTCTCTTATTTTAGTATACTGCTTAAGGAGGACGTTATTCTGGAAAACTGTAAAATGAGGACTTGGATTAGAAAATCATTTTCATATTAAGTAACTGGAATTACTGGCATCTTTCCCTAAGAGATGAGACACTTTAATAAAATTAACTGAAAAGGAAAAAAAACACTGAGTTTTTAAAAATTTTTTTAATATCAAAATTAAATCGGAGAGAGGCAAAAGAAGGTTGTTCAAAGAGATAACAGCTATATTGCATCTTCTGTATGTCTTCACAAATCTCTTTGTGTTCTCCTAACCATTTTGTTATATTAGAAGAGGACACAGTTCTTTTTGCTTGATGTTACACAGGTACTTGGATGTTGCTATTTATTTAATATTCAAAATAAGATCTGTTTATAACAATAATAGTAGGGCAAAGTAATTTATTAAAAAGTTTAACCAGGTCAGATAATGTAAGAGATAACATTTAGGATTTTTAATTGTAAATAAGGACAACCCACAGCTCATAAACAGATGGAAGCTGCCAGCATTAGCAAAAGGAATTTTCATTTCTACTTGACAATTAATGTTTTCTGCATACTCATTTTTACAATTAGGACAGAAAGTCAGTTGGATTTGCTATGCAACAGGTTATATTCATTCCATCAGCATTATTCTATACATCTTGAGTTAATTCCAACAAATGTTAGGTATTTATCTTAGCCTAAACATCTTGGTCTCTCTCTATCATCAATCGGTAGATACAGAAATATACCAGAGAGTAGCCAGACCAAAAGTTAATTCAGTTAACCTGAGTCAGCTATACTTGGTAATTGCAACAAGTTCAGCATACTTTGAATGGGATACCATGTCAATAAACCATCATACCACTAACTTCCAAGGGAAAAGAAGTATTTTCAAGGTCAGACCAACACAGTTTCAGACAGAAATGTCACTCATACAAAACTAGCTTTAATATCTAGAATAGTTTTCTTATTGCAATAAAAGGCAGACATTTTGCATTGGGACCAAAGGCTGCTAACCAAGTCCCTTCCAAATTTTAAAATATGGTTTAGATAGTCTCAAAACATACACAGTACACAAGACATTCCACAGTGCTAAAACATGACCTACAAAACATGAGACCTCTGATACATGCAGGTGCCAAGAAACCAAGTTTTGAAAATCAAAGACACTGAAGAGTAAGCCTGGTTTCCCAAACTTCCCTTGTGAAACTCTTTAAAATAGTATTTTTTTCATCAAAGGATCAGTTTTCAGTCTCAAAATCTTTTCTTTTAATACTTTTTGGTATATGTTCATGATTCAAGCCAATAAGCATCTACGGGTCACCAAATATTTGAAGAACATCACATAAAAAGAAGGGTAGAGGAACATTCACAATACAGGATTTTTTTGCCTTTTAACAAACATTAAGAACAATAAATGTACACATCATTTGCAGTCAACTAGCCATCACTTGGATTCCACTTACCACTGGCTGATTACAAAGGTAACGGCAAAGTTCTCCAATGTACTGGATGACAGTCACATTGTACTTTCTGCAGTCACTCCAAAACTGACTAGCTGAAAACTTCTTTTTTAACACACAGGTTGCACCTTTATGGAAACATTGGAAAAGGATATGAAGCAATTTCTCTGTGTTGCAGCTTAGCTAGTTATGTTCACTGTTTCTACAAAACAGAACATCAGAGCCACTAAGAACAGCCATGTTCAGAGAACTACGTGTATTTAAGCTGTTACATTTTAAGACTTTCATGGAAATCTGGTAGACAAAGATGGGAGAGGAAACCAGTCCCCTGGCTGAGACAGTAAAGCAATAAGTAAGAGCTTGAAAACAAGAAGACAGCTTCTCATTGTTGGTGTTGTAACGTTATTGAAAAGTTCAGATGAAAATATCCAGAAAATTCAGACTGAATTAGAAAATCATTTGGTTAATCACTGAAACCTCGTTTTTAAAGACAGTAGTAATCAATACAGATTCAGATGAATCCG
>VXAU01000749.1:38301-51984 GCA_013399695.1 Formicarius rufipectus
TGCTATAATTTGTGTCTGAATTTCACAGAATAGAAGTATATACATGCCCATGGCTTATTCAGACAGTGTCAAAGAACCATGTGGCTATTTATGTAGCGCTTTGAGTGTTTTAAAAACCTTTATGAATTTTAATTTGGGCATATTAGATGATTTTATTTTCTTATACTCACACATTAATTCACAGAAGATCACTCCTTATATTGGCCTTTATCTATATATAAATAAAAACTTATTTTTATAAAATGAAAATAGCAGTCTAACTAAGATTTATTTTGTTGTCTTATCAGGAAAGAAATGAGAGATATTCCCAGATTAAATAAAAAGAGAAAGTACATATAGAGACCAATCCTTAAATAATACATTTTGTATTTATATTTTTAAAGCATTTTTATAATGTCACTTTCTCAGAAACTGCACAGTCTTTAAAGCACTAATCCAGGAACTAAAGTAAGAATAAAAGTAATATTGCTTTCAATAGAACTCATTTACACTTAATTGCTTTGATACATCTCAGTCTGTGTAATTAATCTTGCAAATATTCCTGTGGGCATCAATTTATGTTATAATCTCAGTTTCTATAGATGAATAAAGAAACAAAGCTGACTTGACTCACAATGTGCATTGCCAAAGCCAGCATTTGAAATCCAGATGTCAACTACAGGTTTATTTTGCAAATACTAAAATGGATACCAAAAATGGAATGCATAAATTTTGCACCAAAATAGCTGAATATTTTTAATCTTTCATGAGACTTTCTTAATTACAGACTTCTGCATATATTGTAATTAATAATACAATAATCTGTATCACTGTTACAGAAGTACAGTCTACTATCATCAACTAAACATGTCTTACAGATGTAAAGCCTACAGAGTACAAGTTTTAAATATTCTATGAACATTGAGCAAATAGATCCAACGAAGTGTAACATGAAAATTGTGTCCTTACTTCCTGGTACTGCAGAATGACTTCAAGAAGGAATCACACAAGTAATTAAAAAAAAAAATTCTAAAAAATAGCTTTCTGTTTGAGTTACTGGAGTACATCCCCTTCCACCATACAGAACAATAAAGTGAAAAAATGTGAATAAATAATGTTGTTAAGGACAGCAGTATTAACTGCAGGAAACTCGATTACTGAATGCCAAAGTTCATTAGAACATTAATTCTGTCATGCAGTCCTATAATAGAATTACCATATATTTTTCAAACAATAAATAGGAAAATAAAAAGGTACTATTCCTAACAATAAACCAAGCATGACAGAATGACTATATACTTATTACCTTCTAATACCGATTTTTGTCTTCCTATCATGCATATATGTCTCTTAAATACACTAGGGATCATTTGTGTAGGTACAAGTTAGGCTAAGAACATAGCAAAAGAAGCAGAGGTGTCAGAAGTTTCTGTTCTCAAAAATGGTAAAAGAATACAGCATTCTCTGTAATTTTTTATTGATGCACTGGCTCCAACTATAATACCAGGAAAAATGTTAAGGACTGCTAAGAAATTCTTGTCTCTTCCAGCTTTCAGTAATTATTTGAACGAGACTCAGCTGTTTATCCAGGTAACAAATGTGATGCACAAATACTGAGGAAAAACTGCCCTATAAAACTCATTATGCAAATTATCCTACGTAACTAAAGTGTAATTGTAAATGAAATTTTACCTATTGTGCGAAAGACCTGGCCCAAAAAAAAAACCTCAATGAGTACTACCCTTTTTAAGTACCACAGATACCAAAGAGATCATTGCAGCATTTATTTTTGATAGGTAAATTAATTCCTTCTTGCATTTCCTTTAATGGTTTTGCTTTTCACATTTTTGAATGTGAAGATAAAGTTATATTACCTACCAACTCCTAACTTCTCTACAGAAGATATCTCTGCTTAACACTGCATGGCATGAAATAAAAAACTTCTCTAATCTTTCAAAACTAGTAAGTTTTAGACAATATGTGCACCAAGTTCTTTGTACATTTGAGTAACATGAAGTGCCAGTCTCTCAAAAGGGACTTGCCTCTTCTTTTTCTTTCTTCCATTTCTTACTTCAAAGGAAGAAAGTTTGCAACTATTAATTTCAGCCCTACAGACATGATCATTTAAGACTCAAGACTGACAAGAGGACACAGCCTTCTTTTAGTAGACTGAAACATATTTACACAAAATTGTTAAGATCAATCTTCAAATTAAACATGCACATTGCTTATTGTTTCTCTAAACACTATGGCTAAACCTATGGCTTTGGAATTTTTTACTACTTTTGAACTATTAAATGATTACACAACAGAAATTTTCTTCTGTGCTTAGGAATCTAGTACATGGAACAATATGTGAACAGCTTGTAATTAAATGTGGTCTTGAAAGAAATGTATTGGTAGATAGCAGAAAACAACAGAAACAATGAATGATTTCTCGAATGAAAAAAGGCAATTTTAAACAGCTATATTCAAAGTGCCGGAAACTGAAAGTTACTTCTGGAACACACAGGAGATGGGGTGCTTGAAGATAACTCTCAGTTGTACTAACATATTTCCAAATAATAATTCTAATGATAGTCAATTAACATTTTGTTCCACGAGCATTTTGTTCCATGCAAACCTCCTGTGCCAGACATTGTGTGTAAAAATCTCTAGTCTTCGTGTATCATTTTATCCATCCATCAGGAAGAAACAGTCCTCCTGGAAGAACTATAATTTGATTATTTCTAGATGTACCTTGTACGTGCCATACAGAAAAATAATTACAGTAAAGTAATTCAGCTATTTAAACTTGTGGTTTCTCTCAAGTAATTTATTTTTTACACTATGAAAGTATATTCAGATCTGGGGTTACTTGCTCTGGAAGAAATGACTGCTTATATAAAATCTGGTAAGTTCTGTATGTATTCTTTACATAGTTTGATTACAAATATCCACCATTTGCTAATTACTTGGCTCCTATGAAGAAAAAATATCTGGAATTGATCAAGATGGATATGCTTCTCCACTTTGTTTCCTTTTCTTTTCCTCTTGCTTTTAAAGCATTTCATTATTCAACAAAAGTTTGTAAAAGTGTTGCATTATATTCACATGAATACCTAACTCAGTTACATCTTTTGAGAAAACAAGGAAAGTACATTTTGAACTACCATCCTAGGCTTCAAGTTGCATAAAGGTTTTTTTATGCTATTTCCTAGCAAAGAAACAATACAGGCTGTTGGCAAGGACACAGTTCCACACTGATGAAAGGAGTACATCAGATTATGAGATCAACTTGTACTGAACAGAAAGTTACTCAGAAAGAAAATGGTATGAAACAGTTCTTACATATCAGCCAGTGCACACATCAAAGTTATGTTCAGGAAGCTATGGCAAGTCCAAACTCTTCCCCACACTGTCTGGCCTTGGAAAATAATTGCTACTTGTATTTGATCCCCCAAGTGACTTGTTACACTCATCATGGCTTCTCACAGAGTCCTAATAACAGAAGAGTCAGCTGTGGTTCAGGATTAGTGTTGGTATTTTGAAATGCCACCCAAGGAAGTAAATCATAAACCACCTCAAGAATCGCAGTTGGCCCTTTTTTCCACTCAAAGACCATACCAGACAAGACACAGACTAAGAGCAAGTGATCAGAGAGACATGGTGTCTAATGGAGACATGTTGTAGGTAACACCGTATGACCATGATCTACAAATAACAAAAAATATTTTCTCTCTTTCTCCAGGATGTAGGCATGATTCTGTCTAGCTCAAAATACCCTCAGCACCAGCAGAAAGCATTGCCAGTGCCTCAAGAGTAAAGAATTATGGGCAGAAAAATACTGTACATCTGGGAGATGTGCTTCTGTATAGAACTAGAAAACCACAGGATGACTGTGGATAGAAGGAACCTCTGGAGGTCAACTTGGTCCAATCCCCCTACTCAAGCAGACCCACCTAGAGTAGGCTGCCCATACATGTCCATGTAGCAGGTACACTCTCTTAACAGTCTTTGTTATCAGGACTGATGTAAATCATTCTCATGGAGTTCAGAATGCAATCCTTTAAAATCTGAAGCTATAATGGCAATCTGGGGTGTCCTACTCTGAGCCGAACCCTTCCAAGCAGAAACATACTGAAAAAGTGCTAGCAAATAAATTCCATTTGTGCATTTGTGGTGGGTCACTAGATTTTAAGTGTTGTTTAATACTATTTCTGTTACACAACAGTAGATACAATTATACAAAAGATAGAAGCAAGACTTCAATATTTCCCAGAAAGAACACAGTGCCTTAGAAGATGTCTTCATTTTAAGAAGTACCTTACTAGTCTGTTTAACCACCAGTTTTGAAACAATTAAGGGTGGCATGATCTGGTAAGAAAGGACAAATACCTTTTGAACAGGTCAGATTGCTGTTAGGATAAGGTAACGCTGGCTGGCTCATAAAGAGAGAAGCATACAGGTTCTTTTTCTTTTACAAGTTCCTCATTTTCTTACAAGTTAGTTAATTACTGTTTCATTAAAAACAGTTTTAAATTCCAACTTTTGAATCTTTTTCAAGAAACATTCCCCAAAATGGGAGTGGTGGTAGATAGTGTTTCTGGGAATGGAAGTGTGACGTTCTTAAGTAACAAATTAAAGCAAGAGCTAAATGCTTGGGGAACAAAGCAGACAATAGGGAGCAGTTAAAGAAAAAAACTCTCTGACACAAAGGCAAATGGAAATACTGCAAAGGAACAGAAAGACTAAACATTGGCAAATCACAGAAACTGTAATCACCTTTAAGCCAGAGGCTGGATGAGAACTAAAAGAAAAAGTTTACTGGATCGGGCAAAATTAATTAAAAGAACACTGCTATCATGGAAAAAAAAAATCAGCCCTTTACAGACAGGCATTTCATATAAGAATTCAACAAAATGGAGAAATTTTGAAGATTTTATAACATATTTGAGGCTTAAGAATAAAACATTCGATTGCAGAGTTCATAAAATACATTAAATCAAAATCAAACCCACAAAACATAAATACTACTGGAAGACTCACATCTAAATTTCGAAAAAAGCAATCAAAATATCAGAAAATTGACAGACCAGAAGAAAGTCTAATTCCAAGTGCTAAGGCAAAGACAAGATGAAACTAACTGGATGGGGTTACCAAACCACAATGTCTGAAAATATGCAGGCACATAGCAAAAGTGAAGTCTACAAATCTGGCAAATAAAAATGTTCAAGAGGTAGCATAAAAAAATGGATGAAGGCAATGGAAGAAAATGCAACCATATCCATGTATCCAGCCTATTTGTACAAAGGTTTGTAAAAAATGAAAGCATTTTTGAAAATTACAAGAGGGACTAAAGAAAGCTGCAGGATGCAGTCATCTCACACAAGGGTAGGCTACATCACCGTTCTGAGCAGTGAAGATTTAGCAAAAAACAATTATCTGTGGGAACTGTTTCAGATAGCAGCCAAAGGTGGAAGGTTCCCTTCAACACAAATGAAACCTGTGTATTAAATATTTTTGAATAGAGGTTCCTGATTTAATATGCCATTACAGACAAGAATTTCTAGACCAAATTTGGTCTTGCTGAGCACAGGCAGTTAACAGACAAATTGTTAAGGGGATGATTTCTGCTGTGTTGCATTCTATACATAAAATGAAAGGTCATCCAAAATATTACAAGTACAGTTTTGTTAATATTACCTGAAATAAAATTACTAAGTCATGCCTGTATTTGTTTGTGAAGAGTGAAAAACCTACCTAATTTTGAAAATTAGAACTTCACTATCCAGAAACACTGACCTTACATATTAATTTCTGATGAAAAAAAAAAATCTTATTTGCCAAAATTGATGCTTGACTACAGTAATGATAGATATTAGACCATGGGTTGATTTGTTTTAGTGTAAATATTTTGAAAAAAAGTATACTATATTCAAACTATCCCTTGAAAATGGTGCCAACAAGGGAAAAATACACAAGTCATGCTTATTGATAAGGAAGAATCCCCTGAAACATGCACTAACACTGGATAAAAAAATAGATGACTAGACCTCTGAGAATTATGTAACTGACTGTACAACCTCAATGTTAAAGGCTGCTCTGCAATTTTTATAAACTTCAAAATCATTACCTATAATAATTAGGGATGTTTCTTTCAAGAGTGATACAATGTTTCTCCTTGACCACAGACAACGAGCAAGAAGTTCCTTAACAGTAATTCTATTCCTCAATCCATACACTCAAAAACATATATTCATGAGAGCTAAATAAGATTATTTTTTTTTAAGCAAGAAGGCAAAATCAAAAATTTTCAGTTCAGAAGCCTTGTTATTATGTGTGGGGATTATATTTAAATTAGGGGGTTTTTTTGCTTGTTTTAATAACTAAGCATCTTAAACCAGCCTATCATAGAGAATCAGAAAGACAAGATTTATAATTAAAAATATACAAGAGAAAAAAAATAAATTTTTGAAAGCACAAAACAGAAGCAGAAAACAGATGGAAAGAAATTCCACTGTTTAGCTGGTATGGATGCCAAACCCCATAACCTGTGTAACAGGAGTAAGGCAAGAAGTTGAGAAATAAGGCAAAGTAGACTTGAAGAAGCAATTTTGGAGAGGCAGAACAACATTAGTTTGTTTTTTTTTATAGTTATAACATTAGTTATATTTTGAAATACTTCCCTCCAACCAAATGTCAAGGTTCTATGTGATCTTTCAGCATTGCACACTCACTTGATTATAAATGCTGTGGCAAGTTTATGCTTTAGATCTGTCTAAAGTTCATACATCTCTATAACTGAAGCCCACTTTGAACATACAATGTCCAATGTCCATTGTCATACAATGTCCCATACAATCCATCAAGATTTTAAATTCTTTTGAAGCATTTAACAAAAAGGTAATTCTCTGGAAAATTACACAATACACATTACTACCCCTATTCAAACACCGCAAGTTCTTCTACAATCCAGCACCAATATTAAGTCAGTTATTATGCATCGACCTTCTATGTGCCCTACTCTCAAAACTTTAGATCCTGAAAAAGTATCCTACCTTTGCAAACAGTTGAACAGCAGAGGTTTTACAGTCTGAGCTTAGGCCTTCTAGTTTTGCAGTGGTTTTGATCAGTGGCAAGATGAGTGATCAGTACAACAGAATAAAGTATAGGACTTAAATAAGATTAAATTTGACTTTAAAAAGGAAAAATTATCCATAACAGGTAATTTTAATATTTTCAGAGAGACATTATGCAACAGCTGAAACAGTTAGACACTTGGAACAGGCTGTACTTAGATGCTGAAAACTGTCCTGCAATGCACATTTTTAAAGAAAAGGTTCAATTGGATGTCTCCAAAGCATGGATGTACTTCAGGCTAAAGCTTTATAATTTCTTGAACCTCCTTCCAGCTCTGGGTTTCTTTCATTCCATGAACATCTGAATATCAGGTTTTCAAAAAAGGAGCTGGATGTACAGACACGTAGTAGATACGGCATTAAAAGCTTTGGATGTAGGAATTAGGCATATACCCTACCTGCTCCCACAACCAGTATCTTGGGCCCACAGCTACTGACACAGTGCAGGAGAGATCTGAGGCGGACATTGAAGTTGAGGAATGCCACCACACAGCCCAGCTTGGCCAGTCCGAACCACACGTGGATGAAGTCCGGCTCGTTGCCCATCAGCAAGGCCACTGTGTCTCCCTTCTTCAGACCCTCATGCTGCAGGAAGACCTGTGCTACCCTGTTACTCCTCTGGTCCACATCGCGGTAGGTGTGAATGATCCCTTCGTAGATGAGGAAGGGCTTGTGGGGCTGCTTCTCCGCCAGCTTCACAAACTTGTCCAGGACGGTGACAACCCTCCCTTGCAGCCGGTACATCTCCACTCTCAGCCCGTAGGTCAGCACTTTGAGCAGGTATCTCAGGTCGGCCCAGAAGTACGGGAAGAGGAGCTTCTGGATGAAGTGCAAGGAAAGCATCCCTACGGCAGCCCCCGGCACCCACGAGGGCGGTACTGGAAGCGGGTAAAGGTCGTCCCAGTCACGCATCTCCCCGCAGCCGGACGGCCGGGCGCACGGCCGGGCAGGGCGCGGAGGCTGAGCGGAGGGCCGGCACGGGCTGAGCCTCCTCCCGTCCTCTCCTTCGCAGCAGCAGTAGGGCGGGGGGGGCCGAGCTCCGCCGCGCTCCTGAGCCCCGCACGGCCCCGCCTGCCTCAGCCTCCCCACAGGTGCGGGACAGCCGCGCACTCGGCCGAGGCCGCAGACCCCTCGTCCCGCTTCGCCCCGGAACCCACGGGCAGCGCTGGGCGGCGGCGGCCGCTGCCTTTGCCGCTTGCATAAGGCGCGGATCCCGCCTCGCCCCCGCCCCGGCGGCTGCAGCCCGCGCTCTGCTCCCGGGAAGGCGGCAGCGCAGGAGGCCTCGCCCGGAGCCCGGCGGGGCCGGGGGGGCGGTGGGAGGTGCCGGCGGGGGCAGGTGGCTCTGCAGGCCGGGCTGGCCGCGGGGCTCGGGGGTCGCGCCGGGAATGCGGGCGGCCCGCTCGCTCAGCGCCGCGGCACCATCTGCGCTACACCGAGCCCCGGGCCGCAAAACACCATGGGGAGCGGTTCAGCCCCCCAGGCAAGACGGGTGGGTCGGTGGCTTCTGCGAATTGCTTCTTTGTGCTGAAGGGGTGCCGCTGGCAACAAGTAGGAACGCCTGATCACTGTGCTGATCCTGCTGCTGCTGTCTGTGAGCCCCAGCACTGCTACACACTGGTGGCCCCCTGCATTCCTGAGGCATCCCCTGCCTTGCCCTTGGGAAGACACCTACTGTGGTGCAGAAGTGTTTTATGGCAGCCGAGCCTGGAGTTACGTAGACCCCGATAAGCTGAGGTCATATTACAAGTGACACATAGTTTGTCCTTGTGTTGATCACAAGCAGTTTGCGTTCATGACTCTAGTGAACTATAAAAAAAATAAAATAAAATAAAACCACAAAACCAAACCAACAAGACCAAAAAAAATTCAGAAGGTAGTTACTTATTTTACAACTGTAGATCAGAGTAAATGCCTTTTTTTTTTTTTTTTTTTTTAATTTACAGGCAATGACTGTACTTTTGAATAGTTCAGAATTTTCTAAAGTCATCAGACTGTGAGTACTGGTAGTTTACAGTATCAGGTCTACTGTCTGCCTGTTGCCAGTAACTTACTAGACTAATCTAGCCTCTTGTAACATTCCACCTCAAATACAGAGCTAGAGCTTCAGAGTGTTTATTTGTGCTCCAGAGTGTTGCTGCAATATCTGCAAAGGTGTCCTACTTATTAATCTGATTGGAACTTGATACTCAAATCTTTTTGGTCCCCAAGATCGCATGTCTTAATTGTGAGGTCTGAAAGCTGACAGTGTAGCCTTTGTTTTCACTGCGTCTTCAGGTACCAAGCCAGCCCTCTGTGTCATTTGTGCACTTTGGAGTCAGTGAGGAATGTCTTCATTTTCTGGACAAAGAAGAAGTTCACATACCAGAGGATACTTCTTCCAGACTCATCTTGAATTTTAAATCTTGTGGATAGATTCCATATTTTGTGGACAGATTCCTATGCCTGGAAGGATATGCTAACCTTCTTCTTGAGATTGTCTAGCACAAGTATTTGTAGAACCCTGAACAGAACAGTAAAGCCTGAACAGTAAACACAACTCATTAGTCAGTTCTTTCTGGAATCCTTCTTTAGTAAAAACAGACAGTGTATTACAATTTCTGCTCTGCAGGACTTCCAGCCCCTCTCTGCACTTTCACCATCAGAACAGAACAGACCTGACAGACCTTTTCTTTTCCAAAACAGTTATCTGATATTCCATTCATCCCATCTGCATCTAGCCTATTGGCCCTGTCTTCAGCTCTGCCAAACCCCCAGCCAGTTTCCTTTGCTACCAGTCTGTATCTTCTTCCTCTCCGTGCCTTGCCTTTTCTGGCCTCCTCTCCCCCGGCCTTCCCTTCTCACCCTCCTCTCCTCCCCTTCCCCTTTCCCTTGTTCTCTCCTACTTTGATTATTAGTCACTGTTTCAGCCCATAAACCATCCTATGCTACATATGTATCAGTGAGGTGTGAATGGAACATTTATGAGTGAGGAAGCAATAGCTCCAAAAGAGCTGGAAAGATGCTCTGTACTGATAATTAAGAATAAGATAGATGAACTAATGAAGAAAGTGCACTTTCCAGACAATCAGATTGAGGAATGTATTGTTTCTGGCAAGCCCAGGAGACTCATACTCTGACACAGCACAAATTACTCTTTATTAAGGGACAAATTTGCCCTCTCACCAGAGGAGAATGACAACAAGGTCGCAGCATGTCATATATGCCATTGCTTTCCTGTTACCCAATAGGTGACAGGAAAACAAAGAACTAATAAAGGTCTCAAGAGATGTAATTTAAATGCTGCAAAAGGATTCCTCCAATGTGCGTGTTATTACAAGGAGCCTTTTCCCTCCACATCAAATGTCATACAGACTTCTGTTCTAGAAACTAAAAAACTTATAAATCACTCTAAATCATGGTGCACATTGCCTTCCTCAATGTTTGAAAAAATGACTGCAGAAGGATAATAGCAGAAACAATATATCTTTGATTTCTTGGGCTGTTTGGCACCTGCATCTTGCAGTTGGAGAACTAGTAGTTTATTGCCAAGAGAAAATACTTGTTTAAGCTACAGCTTTTGAAGGTAGATTTCCACCACAAAAAGAGGAAAAGCTCAACCTATTCAGGGTTTTTTTCTGCCCTTGAAACTCAGGAACAAAAGATTCAAGCCAAAGCTCAGCTTCATGCTCATTCCTTAATGTCTCTTGAAATAACTTTTTAACTCTTGGCATACTACCTTGTGAATCACATGATCTGTAGTTATTTGGTTGACTAGAGTTTGGCATTGTTAACTGAGACATAAATGTGTATAAATAGAGAATAAAAGAAAAGGCTGTGACTGTAAAGGAAGCTGTATACTGATTTGAAAGAAGATAGAGGTGGAAAGATAATCTTGTTTGCAAAGATTACTTTGAAGAAGGCAGAAAGACAGCAGAAAAGAGAGCAGGTGAGATCTATGAAAAGTTCATAGGGATGACAGTGAAAACAAAAGTAATAGGTGATTGATAGAGCATAAAAGGAAAATAAATGGAGAATGGCTTATTGGTGAGAGAGATGCATTTTAAATATACTGTGCTGTGAGCTAAAAAGCAGTCAGGCAAAATTGCATCTACTGAAGTGACTAATGACTAGCATGTCACCAAATATGTATCATGAGAACAGAGAGGAACAATTTCATGCTTTAGATGTTACCAATACTGCTAATCCCAAGAACTGAAATCATGAGCAAGACCCTAATATAAAGACTCCGGTATTCTCAAATACTTCGCTTTCAAAGCAGATTGTGGGTTTGTGGTCTCTGAATTGTCCCTGTCCCTCTTAACTATGCACAAAAATTGTATCAGTCCTCTCTACTCAGTATCCATGTTTCTTTAAAAAGTTAACATTAATTTACTTCTTGTATCTTCCTGAAGGAAGGTAGGACATTTCTCTAATGTATGAGTTGTTTTTTAATAATTTTGTGATTTTTTTATAAAAAATTGATGAGGCAAGAAATTTCAATAGGCAATGAAAGAGTCATAGAATTCGGGTAAAGCCATTGAAAAACTGGATTTAGACTCTGCATGTGTCAGAATTCTAGATTATTTAGTCAAGCAATGTGCCTAATCTTAGACTTTAAGGCCCTCTTAGACTTTTGATTTGGTGGTTACACAAACAACTCTCGATTAGGGTTAAAGGATCTGCAACTTGTATGCTATGCTAAGTGGAAAGGTGGAAAAATGAACTCTTTAAAATTACCAGACACCTTTGACTACTTTTTCTGAGTCAGATTCATCTCACAGGTATCTGTGAGGTAGATGAGAGCCTAAATGTGAGTGTTGGTTAGAATGGGATCTTGCAGTAAAGAAGACTGAGGAAGACTAAGGAAATTTAGACTTGCTCGTCTGATCAAATGGTGCTAATTAAGGATGAGGTGAATTACTTTGTTAAATTATCTGACAGAGTCTCAGCTGTAA
This sequence comes from Formicarius rufipectus, assembly GCA_013399695.1. NCBI lineage: Eukaryota > Metazoa > Chordata > Aves > Passeriformes > Formicariidae > Formicarius > Formicarius rufipectus. Next base: position 50,336 of record VXAU01000749.1, read on the forward strand.
TGGCTAAAGATGGTTTATGCTTGGACACTGTCTGTACCTTGGGCTTGAATCTGCTGACTGTGATTAGTGATCTAGTGCTGTTCTGGATTCCTTGGCAATATATGTGTCTGCCTGGCTTTCAGTGCCTTATGAAGAAGGTCCTGAACTGAGTCATAGTTACCAGTCCCAACTAGCCCTTGTATGCTTCGGTTTAGGCAGCTGGTCTAGCCCCTAAAGTTAGGAGACGGATTAGGAGTTAGGCAAGTTCATCTCCAATAGTTTTGCACTCTGCAGTTTCAGTTTTTAATCCAAAAGAAATATATGCACACTTATTAATATTTTTTTAAAAGTAAACAGCATAGAATTTGAATGGCTCACAAAGAAATTAATACATTTTTACTTGTTAATTAGTTAATATCAATAGTGAAGATACGATTATCTGCATGCATGGGTCATTGAGGGTAACACAAACTACTGAACTGTTGTTAAATGAACACAAGTTGTGATGTGCATTGAATAAGGCAACAGTTGTCTGTGAATAAATGTATATTATTATGAGATTAGAATTACTAACATAGCACATACTTGCAAGTAGTAAATCCAGACTGTAATGAAACCTGAATTAAAATTATTCCAAATGTTAAATCTAGAAAACCTCTAGAGAATTCCCTTATTTTAAATGTAGTCATATTTGGTTTTAAGTGAATAAAACCCTAAAAGTACAGCAAGAAATTTACCTGTTCATTGACTTCTTGTTAAATGTCATGAACTGGAATCTATTTTAACTTTGACATTATGTAGAACTAATAAACTCATACTGTAGACAAACTACTGAGCCCTGAATTATTTAGTACACTGTAATTATTCTGCTTAATTTCCCTTCAACAGAAAATATTTTAATGCCTGAGAGTATGCTATGACCCAATAATGAAATATAAAGACGTTTAATTGTCTAATGGTGGAACTCAGATGTAAGAATTTTTTTATGAATGTGGTTAGATAAAACTAAAATATTTCCCTGTAACAAGATCTCAGTATTGCAAGAAAATGCACACCAATTACCAAAATGTTTCTGTAATGTAAAAAAATTGTATATTTGTTTTTATCCTTTTGATACCTTATGCCTTTTAATATGAAGATAACACTATACAGTATTGTATGCATGTTTTCATTAAATCTGAACCAGGATAATATGCCTAAGGGAATTTGCTTGTACTATTTTAGTGGCATAAGCATCAAAAAAGTGAACTACTTTAATTTTGGGGGGAGGAGGCAAGTTGTTTTAAATAAGATACTTTAGATGTATGGAGTTTTTGGGTTTTGGTTTGGTAGTTGGTTTTTTTCCCTTAAGGGAAATAATAGGATAAATTCTGAAGTGTCAGCTAATTTCCATAATTTTGAAGTAGAGAACATTCATCTGGAATAGAAGTTTTGAATTTTAGAACACAAAGAGGTGAAACAGAAATAACTCGGAGAAAAAAAGGTCCATTACTTAAAAATAGAGAACTGGCTTTTCAGATTGTCTGAATGCTGTAATTAAACAAAAAACAAACAAAAAACCACAAACAAACAAAAACAAACAAACAAACAAAAAAAAAACAGAAAAACACAGCATCATATTCTGAATATTATGTTGCAGATCTCCCCCCACTATTGAATTCTTCCTTTTC
>VXAU01000749.1:52038-73716 GCA_013399695.1 Formicarius rufipectus
AAAAGTAGAAATGCACTCATACTGGAGTTATTGCAGGGACCTGAGAAGATGAAGTCTAAAGCTGTTGAGGTATGGACTGAACATTATGGAAGTTTTCATAAGCAGAAAAAATTTAATATTCAAAGCCATAGGAAAGTAAAATTAACTTTTATAATATTTTCAAATGCTTCTTTATTCCATTTCTTTGAGGACATTAATTTGAAATACTTACATTACATGAAGTGTCTTGTCTCAAGTTATTCATTACAGCTTGTCAACACTACAGACTTGCATCAACCTTTCAAAGGTGTAGAGGAATATCATCTCTGGTAGACTGAATTTTTTTAACAGGAAGTTTTACTCTTAATGTAATAGGTAATTTTAAAAACCCAGACATTGTTGTTTCTTCTAGTTATCTTTGAATAAGCTCTAGCGGTAAACTTGTAGTTTTGCCTGAAACTGTTCATTCTAGGAGCCATATGCTCAACATATAACACCAATGTATTAGTAGCCCAGTAAATTCAGATTTTCTCACTCCTAGAACAGCTTTGTTGACTGCTGATGGAATAAACTCACAACAGTGAGTCTTTTGATGCTGAAAAGATGGAGCTGTGGCTCAGTCTTACTGTTATCCTGAAGTGACCTGAATTAAGAATCAATAGTAACCTACCAGTTTATACATTTGAGATGAAATAATTATACTGAAGAATTTCACATTTTAGTCTGATAGACTCAAACCAATGTTTTTTTTTCATTTTTGTATTCATTACACAGCTCCTGCCTTCTTTATCCAGTATAAGACATGACACTGACCTGTCAAAGGGATGCATAGTTTACCTGGCACTTGAGGATAGGTAATCATTTGTAGAGAAAGAGCAAAATCAACTCTGAAATGAGAGTCAGATGAAGATTTGAATCTGACTATAAATCCTTTATAGAGGATATTCTAGTGCAGCCTCAGGTGTAAGGTAAACAACACTAAGTCTTGAAAGCACATGAAAACTCCAGGCAGGACACAAATAGAATAGAGAAGGAAACAAGCTCCTTAATATAAAGTGCCATAATTTTCACATTCTTTAGTATTTTGTTGACCACTAGTTTAAGAACTTATGGACAATTTGAAATTACCTAAACTTTTTCTGAAAGTTCTATGCCTTACTTTTTGGCTATTCTTACAATTGTTTTGGTTTTTTTTTTCTAAATTACCACTGCAGAATATAGTATCACAATTTTATTTTTAAGAGATGTCAAAAGCATACCTTTATATAATATTTATATTATACCTTATCTTGACCTGGAATAGGATAACATAGGAGTCTATCAGAAATCTTGCAGTGATTGTCAGGGAAATTTACTGGTATGTTGGCCTATGTCAAAGCAGCAGGGAGCAGATGAGGCATGAAGATCTTAAGCAAAACTTTGACAATGTGTAAATGGGACAAACTGGCTCTAAGAAGTCATATCTGAACTAGATGCCTACCATTTCTATTGTTTGCTCTGCTCTGTGGTTATATGCTTGGGAGACCAATATTAATTTAACAGATTTTTTTAAAGGCATCTTTCAGTTCAGGGTGTTTTGAATAACTACCAGTTGGAAGTATTTAGTCTTTTTATTATCCTACTGAATTTCTAGGTGAAAGAGCTAGCATAATCATCCTTCAAAGCATTAGAACAGGGTGTTTGCCTTCTGTGCCTTCAGGCATTCATAAGATAGTTTTCAACTTGCCTATTTTCCAAGCTTTCATGTTTTCATCACAGAGCTAAACACTATGCCAGAGCACAACTGACCCTTATTTGTGCTTTCATTATTTTGTGCTTTGACTGCTTTAGAAATTTCATGTGATGACTGTGATGATAGTATTATCAATGTTAGCTGATATAACCACAGATCATTTCTGTGGCCTCCTCTTGCCTGTGCTTGTACTCCCATTTATGATATGATCTATGTTGAAAAAACTTCTTCTATATATCTTCTATACAGAACAACACTTCCAGAAATACTTTGTCATCTGGTATAACTGGGCTATATGCAAAAAACCTGACTTCTTTAAATTCAGTAGCAAAACTTGCTCATTTTCTTAGCTTTCTCCTTGTACACACACCTCTTCTGTTCTATTGAAATGAAGAGGAAATTGCTCTCTTAAAAGCCCAAGAAGCAACTTATACCAGGTGAGGCAGAGAAGAATCTTAAGTACTTAAGAGTTACAGGTACTTGTACTTCTCTGCACATGTTCGGACATTACTGAATTCTGAAACCACAGTCATTTTGTGGTGCAAGAGACTCATTCCTCAAGCATCTTCTATCTAGATCCTGGTGAGTGTGATTGTAAATAAAACTGTTTTGTATTAAGTCTCCTGGATTGAATTGGTGTGTTTTTGCAGAGCTAATAGCAGTTTCTGGCACATAGGAATTTTGCTTGCTTGAAGCAATGTTTGACATGCTCTTTGTGCTCTCTTTTTTTCCCTCTGGCATTCCCCTTCTTCCCTTCACAAACCAGCTTATTTTGAGAGATTATAAACTCCCACTTCATATTCCTGTGGCTCAGTTTCACGAAGTCAGTATCACCAAGCAGCAACAGCAGAACGACTCAAGCTGGGGGACAAAACAGGCGCTGAGGATGCTCCCAACATAGGCAGTAGTACCCTTCCTGACCAGAGGGCAGTCTTGCTGCACCAGAACACACCAGGGCCTGGGGTACTTACATATGTGTGTGTGTGTTTGTTTGTATACATACACACACACACAATATATATAGAGAGAGATATGTATAGACATGTATAGATTTGTATAACTGGGCTGTCAACAGACCTAGACAAGGCATGGTAATGAATCAGGCTCAGAATTCATTCAGTCCCTGCAGATGGGAGATAAGGCCAGAGGTAGGACTAGAGGCAAGAATATGGCAAGGTCCATCCACAAGGCAGGACAACTCAGTTCAGGTAAGAATGGTTCCCAGTCCTTAGCTTAAATAGATCTTTTGGAGTCTTTGGGTAGAGGGGAGGAGATCCCAAGTGACTGTTGGCTGGGGACATTAGGGTGAATTTATGTCACTGCATGGTACTTGATTCTTACAGGTTGTCTGAGAAGATGCGACGCGCTCTGATTCCATCTGGAGCCTCATGTCTTCATCAGTTTTCTGAAGTGTTCAAGAAAAAATTCTTTTACATTCCTTCAGATAACTTGTCATATGAACTGCAGATTGAGCTCTGTCATATTGAATCACCTTAACTGATAAGCCTCATGAGGTTAACACAGAAAAAATGGGGGGGGAAGTTAATGGGGAACAAATAAGTTGACTCAATTGGCTATTGTAATATCATTAACTTCACATTTATTTGATATAGTTACTTCTATGTCTGAGGTAAATATCTTTTGTATGTGTCATTTTATGGTGTTTTTAAGCTGTAAACCACGACCATTTCAGACAAATTGGCCATTTTCTTAATTTCTAACTGCCTGAGGTGTGTCTACGTTATTAAGTGGTTATCTTAAAAATGTGGAGGTAAGTATGTAGGTACCTTCAAATACTAGCCTGGTAATAAAAGAAGAAAGAAAGTGGTAACCACAAGGCAAGTACAGACACTTTAAAAATTAGCATTATGTGAGTAAACAGCTATGCTTTTTCTTCTGGAAGGAATTCTCTTGCCAAAAACTTCATCTGGATAGAGTTTAATAACTTTCCATCCCTAAATGAATTATCTTGTTGCAAAATGTAACTATCATGCCAGGGTGCTGGGGAAAAGAAATAATTTTCAAGGATATGTCTGTGTGCAGGGGCCATTTTTTTTTAAAGGACTTGCTGAAATCTATGTTAGTAACCTGTGTTGGACTTAGTCACCTCACTCAATAATTGGCCTCTTGGTTATTTCCAGCTTCACAGTCCTTTCTCAACAGTGTTAACAGACCCCTGTAGTATGAATGTTAGTGGTCAGTAAAGTTCTAACACATGCCAAGGTAATCACACTTTTTCTTTTCTCAGCTAGCACACTGTCTGCTCTGGTGCCACTGTGTTGACTGCACTGCAAATGGTTTTAACATGAGGTAGTCAGCTCCACTTTTCTCTGAGCAAACGGAATTCCAAAAGCTCTCACAAGGTCAGCTGACCATGGAACAGTGTACAAAGATGAGCAGCCCACATGTTTTGCAGGGAGTAATTTGCTGTTAGTATGTCTTCCTACATTTCCATCTGTCTGTAAACCATAATAACTGAAAACTAACAGCTTGGGGAAATGAGCTTAAGAGTTGCTTTTGCAATTGCTACAGAATGCCAAGGCAGGAAAGTTTTTGCCTGATTAGCTTGTGTAATAAGCAAAGCAGAGAATTGTCTAACTGGAGCAAGAAAAAAAAAATACAAACTGCAGAAAAGTTTCACATTTGTGATAGCAGTTACTGGATCACTGGCTGAGGCATGTCCCTTCTGTCATGCATTCCCTTCTCTAAGTAGTACAATGAAGACCTCACATCCCATTAAAACAGCAAGAGTTGGTCTTTTTCATTCCCCCTCCCCACCCCACTTTTTTTTTTTTTTCTTTCCACAGACTTTTTCTGACCATGGGGGCAAAAAGGATGAGAATATACACAGGGCAATAGGAAGTATAGAGAGGCAAATGACATGCTGCACATCCTGTCCCCTTTCCTGAGCCCTGTCCCTCAGCATTACATTGCTTTTCAAAGCTTGGGTATATGTTCTTTGCATTCTGAGAAGTCAAGGAAGTGCAGTGGTGGTAAGGGGAGAAGCAACATGCCACAGTTGCATCATGAGACTTATAGTTATTCCCACTTTCACACTGATTATTTGTTTTCTTGAAACTAAAGTTCAGAAGTCTTTCCTATGCCTATATATTTTATAAATAAAATAATTTTTTGTATCATTTTTCTGAGGGGATTTAGAACTTTATTATCCATCTTTGACTCTTACTTTTGAAAGTGAAAAAGTTTGTGTCTGGAAGTTGCTAAAAATCCTTTTCTACAGGATTGTTGAGCTTACCCATAATTCGGTTACTCCATCCTTCTTTATGTTTGTTTGTTTTTTTTAATAACAAAATTATTCACTTTACATGCTTTGCTAATATCATATTCAGAAACTACTGGTTCATGAAGTATTTTTATAAAGGCTTCCATAGTAATTTTTAGTAAAAATTCAAGAATAATCTCCTTGAAGTTTCACAAACAGATCAGAAAAATTAAGTGTGAGGTATTGCTAAATATAATCTAGGTAAAGGATCAGCCATTTAATAGACTCTGATACAGGTTCCACAACCAAGAGTTCTGTTACTTCTGAACTGTTTTTCAACACAGAGCATAAACAATTTCCAAAAAGTATTGTTGGTTGAAATACTGCTGCATGTGTAGAAGACCGGTTTAACAGGCCTGTCAGAAGATAATATGAAGACATATTGCTAAACAATACCTTTTTCCATTCCTCCTATCAACAGGGAAATTCCAAATGTTCATTTAGTATCTCTAACATTCAAAAGCAGAATATTCCACATATTGTTATCCCTTTCAGGTCTTTCACAGATCCCACTGTAAGGCTGTGTAAGTATCTCTGTCTCTGAAAGTCCTTATTATCTTTGTCACATTTTTGTTGCTCTTCTTTCTGAAAAATGCCTCAGGCTTCAAGGCACAGCAGGGAATAATTAGGGGTTTTTATAACGGAAGAGGTGCTTGTGTTAAGATTATCCAACTCAGTTCATTGTTTGTGTGCCCCTGTCATATATTATATATCATACATCTATTTTATATATTATCCATATTGTAATTATATCTCTGTGTAACAACTGTATATGTAGTTATTTACAACACAGTGTGCCAATGGTTTAATTTAAATGTATCCCTTCAAGGTTTGATAGACATCTTCAGTGAGATACAATGAATTTGATAAAATTCAAGCAAATACTCAAAGCAAAATCAGAATACTCAAGCAAAACCAACAAAAAGTTGTTAAAACAAACACTAAACCAAATATGTTTACCAACAGTAAACACACTGTAGTATTTAAAATACTGCCATGGGTTTCAATTATCAAGAGAGGTGTTCAGTCCACATACCAAGAAACATGGAACAGTTTAAAACTCATATTTATCCTTCCTTTTGGCTTGAGGGGGTTTAGAATCTTGATTTATCTGTAGGACGTCTGAATATAACATAAATATGGTTCTTGAATACAAGTTACAGTAAAGCAGTATCAAACACTTTGAAGAATTTTTCTTCACAAATTCCATTTGGGATTAGCCTATCTTTCCTGTAATTAAGGGAATTCCCTCACCTTGTAACTTTCTTGTAACTTGATGTTTCCTCATCTTGTAACTTTTATTTCTCTCATTTGTACTATTTCAGTATGTTTAGGTATCAACAGGTCAGAATACTTGGACTGAAATTTGGTCACTCCCATTCCTTTCTGCTGTGTGTGAAGGACAGTAACATATTTCCAGCAAATTTGAGTTTCCTTTGGTTTTTCCTTTTGATTAAATTGAGGTTTAATCATGATGTATGTGGTAAAATGTACCTTATTAGTTTCAAAAAAGCAGGTTGTTTGTTTTTTTTTTAATAAGATGAAAACATACCTTTTAGATTTTTTCTTTTCAATATAAATACAGTTTTCTGCTTCTAAGATACATTTTTTTCTTTTAAGCTTTTGAAGAAATCTCTATGTGTATTGTTTTTGAGTCAAAATAGTGTATTTTGTGTAACACACCAACAGTTACTAAATTCTCGTTTGATTTCTGTACCTCTTCTTTTAATTAAAACTACTATTTTTCAAAAACTCTGGAAAATGTCAAACTTGTTTGACATGTGTAAAAATTTTATAGTTAATCCAGTCCTAGCAAAGAAAACAGACAAAAAGATGATTTTAGGCCAAAGGGAACACTGCTAATGCCAGATAAAACTAGAAGTGCCACATAAAACCACTGGGATATTTTAAAATCAGTGCATAGAATGGGAATTAGAATGCCATGCAATCTTTCAGTTGTCCCGAACTTTTTTGATGTTAGCCTGCTTTCTGAGAGTTTGTTTACCTGCTTGAAGCTTGAGGCTGCACTGCCTAATATCTCCACAGGTCAAAAACTTCTCAATTATCAGGTTCCTACACTGCTTAGCTGTCAAGACTCCAAATATTTGTGGCTGGATATTAAGAAAGTTCAACTTTAATTTCTTCTAAGAGAGTAAGTGGGAGGACTGGTTTTTCTTTTAAAGCCTCCCCTCCCTTATGTAATATTCTTCATGAGTTGATTTCCCAGAGAATATTTTGAGTATTTAGCTTGCTTTTCAACTCAAAAAAAGGAACAGATTTATTTATGAGTAGGGGTGGTTCATGTGCAAGTTAAATCATGTACAGGAAAAGTAGAATGATGAATTTGTGGTGCTGCACGAGCCCAAATACAAGGATTCTCTGGAGGCTGGAGAACTATTCTGTGCATAACACCAACTTGGGGAGGAGCCTTGATGTTAGGAAATTTATTCTGCTGCTGAGTGGAACAGACTGCAGAACCTGATCAGCACTGAGGTGTTATGTTTCTTAAATGATCAGTGGCAATAACAAGCTCCAAATCTCAAAACTACAAATCTCTAAAGTTTCTTGACAAAAGTGATAAGGCATTGGTCTTTGCTGAATAGTTTGCTTACATTCAAATCATGGCTATCTCTTTCTGTCCTTCTTACTGATGCATAAGCTTAACCCAAGGCAGAATCAAGCCAAAATAGACTGAATCACTTGTGATATGTATATACACCTCTATGTAAACACAGCTGTAGCACATATGTCAAGGTATTAATGAACTTACTTCTGAATGTCTTTACTGAGGTTTTTTATTTGTGCTTCTTGCATGGCAAAAGCATGTATCATCCTCTTTCTTCATATCTGAAAAGAAGAGGCAGCATTATCAGCAAATAAAAACCTGGGTATCTTTGCAGCTAAAAATCTTTCAGGTTTTCATTAAAGAAATCATTGCCCTCTTTATTTATTGCTGAAATACTTCATGTGCTAAGGATTTTTTTGTCTTTTATAGGACTTTTTTCCCTATTGCCAGAGATATCATGGTTGCCATATGAAATATTCAGTCCCTCAATTTCTTTAAGGGGCTTTTTATTCGATGGGTCACTATATGGTTGTTTCACACCCATCTGTGACATGGGTCTTTCCAGTACTAAAATTTCTTACTATAATATTTGAAATTAATTTTTACAATGGTGATTTGACCCTGGTTTAAACACTAAGTTTCAACTATTTTAATTTCTTTAAGGCAGTTTTACAGTCACTGGCAGTATTCCTTTATGAAACTTAGTTTCTTAGGTAATGTAATGTTCAAAATTGAATATCTAACTGCAAAACAAAAGCAAAGTCATCTATACCACAATTTGTAATAACAAATGTAGAGTTGTTACTGATACTGTTTTGAACTGGGTGCTTGCTGATATGAGAAAGAAACAATACAAAAAAACCAGACATGATGCCAAAGTCTGATGTCATTATAGAAACTACCTGAGGAGAAATAAAAACATGAAAGAAAGATTAACATTGGGACATGACTGAAGTCTTTGAACTGTGAAGCAGATTAAAATGGACGGAAAAATACTCGACTCTGCCATCTGTTTCTGTTCTTACCACAATAACCTTATGTATGTTGAATTTTGGCAGGTCACCTAGACCTTACTGATGCATACTGAAGGGATACTTCTAGAACAATTTTTGAATGAAAATACAAAGCATAGGATGGGGACAAGCCAAATAAGTCATCTAGCACATCTTTACTTTTAAAGTAAATAATAGAAAAAAAGTATACTGATATTTATTTTACCAATACTTACAGCTTATGAGAAAAACATACACAACCAATCCCTGTGCCCATATGAAAATACATGATGTCCTGTTGAATGCTAGTAATGACTGAATGACTGCTTTTTTGAAATACAGTATAATGTTCTCAAGTAAGTCCATAACAAGCTATTGGAAATACACCAGGCAGAAGCTTAGCGCACGTCTGAGCTTAATTTAAAAAAAAAATAAAATTCCATCGACATATGTTTCACAGCCCCCTCAGCAGTCTAAGAGTTTCTATTAGTGTGTGGAAGTGTTTCACAATACCCAGATGTCTTGTTCTCTTCAGTTGCCTTGAAAGTGGTGTTTGATTCAGTGTTCAAGAATTGAGAGCTCTTCACCTACAGGTACTTCTATGCTGCAGCAGGTTCTGCTGCTCATGAAAATGTGTAGTCTTACTCTGACTTTACAGGGCTAGGGGAGAGTGCAGGGAGACTCATGACAATAAAGTCCTTTTAGAGGACTTTTACTTCACTGTTGTCAGTACTAATTTAGGTACAACTCAAAGCACCCAAGCTGGAAAGCTTTATCATTAGTAGGAATAGATAGACACTTTCAGAGGCAGCTTCCGTGCTTAATTAGGTGGTTGGTAGGTGCTGCTGCTGCTAGAGGTCATTAAAATTATCTTTCAGTATTTTTTTTTTTTTTGTATCTTCATGGAGGAACTTGAACATAGCTGAATTCCTCACTCTGTTCTCTAAGCTGTTCTGGAAGTTCCTAGGCTTGCAGAAAGACCAGCTTTTGTGCAGGTCAAGCTATCTTGGCCACTCTGCTTTCTACCCAAGGTAACCTCCAGTGGTTTTGTGTCTGGAGCTTGAGTTACGTGTTCAGTTGGAGACTATAAGCTGTCTTAGTCTACATGGGCCTACTTTGGAAGACATGTCCCTTGATTTGACCACTCTAATCAATGAAGCCTTCTATTCACAATGTTGCTGATTAGTCATCTTCCTTTCCATGTAGGGACAATTCATTCTTACCTGCATTTAACTTTTACCATGTTTTCCATGTTATTGCTTTCCTAGTTTATCAAGACTCTTTTGCATTCCATTTATACTGGTAGCTAAAAAAGGTACTGGTACCTTAAAAAAAGTACTTGGTAGCTCCATGACTGATGGAGAAAGATTTATTAGCATATCTTTCGTTTCTTAAGACAGAAATTAGATTGCAATTTTGAACTAAACTATAAACAAAAGGGATAAAATTTCTTTTCTAGGGCATTTAGCAAACATTAAGGATTAACACTTTTAGTTGAAGTGAGATGGAATATAATTTGCTGTCTATAAACATGTGCAAATGAATAAGCTACTGACTTTTAATCGTGCAGCCAGGGATAGAATTGTTGTCTTGTGCTCTTCTTTATTTTTACTTTTTCTGAAGATTGAATGTTGGGAAAGAATTGAATACAGAGAGGAAACTGTTGAGGAGAATGGAGGCAGTAAGTGGCAGACAGTGTTCTGTAATATAGTGAGAATAAAGCCAGATAGGTGACCAGACTTTTCTCTGGGACCTCTCTAATACTACGCTTATTATTAGAAAATAATTATGTCCTGGACTGCATTAGGAAGAGTGTTGCTAGGAGGTCAACAGAGGTTCTCCATCACCTTTCCTCAGCACTGTTGATGCCACAGCTGTAGTGCTGTGTCCAGTTATGGGCACATGGAGTGAGCCGTGTGTACTGGAGAGAGTTTAGGCCAGCATGAAGATCTTTATGGGACTGGAGCATCTCTCCTATTAGGAACAGCTGAGTAAGCTGGGACTGTTTAGTCTGGAGAAGAAAAGACTCAAGGGGAACCTCATCACTATACAAGTACCTGAATGCAGTGTATAAAGAAGGTGGAGCTAGATTAATATCAGTAGTGCCCAGTGACAGGATAAGAGGTGATGGGCACATACTGAAATACAGGAGGTTCCTCCTGAACATTAAGAAAAAGTTTTAACATCAGGAAAAAGTTTTGGTTTTTTATTTACCTCAGGGTGACCAACAGTGGTGTGGAGGTTGCTCAGAGTGGTGTTGAGTTTCCTCTCTTTGGAGATAATCAAAAGCAACCTGTGCAGCTGGCTCTAGTTTCTAATGGAGTCAAGGAGTTGGACCAGAAGACATCCAGAGCCTTCCAAGCTCAACCATTCTGTGATTAAAAAATCAAACTACTGCTGTTTTATGTAATTCTGGGCAAATAAGCACTAGAGAAAGAATACATGTATCAGTAATGTTCAGAAATGCTACCATCTTGTGGTGACTGAAATGACTGAATATACTGATAATGCCCTGAAAGTCAACTCATCTGCATAGTATATGTAGCATCTACAGGCCTTATGAAACAAACTTTCAAAGTATCTTTGTGATTCCTTAGTACTATAGTAGTAATTTCTTTTGGTACATGAGGTTGGTTTGGTCTAATTACTTTTAATTACTTTGCAACAAATTATTAGAAAAACAACTGGATCATGCTCTTAGTCATATGGAGATGCAAGGAGCAGGGAGTTGGACTCAGTGGTCCTTATGGGTCTTTTTCAACTTGAAATAGTCTCTTCTATGATTCTATGGCTTAGTGTTACACAATTTTTAAATTTTTTTTAAAAAATTTATACTGTTTAAATGCTGTTTTGAAGGGCTCTATGACCCTCCAAAAGACCCTCAAAGCAGAAAGTAAAAAAAAAGATTCTTTGCTGTGGAAAGCTTACAATTGATGTACACCTTTTAAGGTTTTATGATAACCTTAACCATGTAATGACTTGATAACAGGTTATGTCTTTTATGATGCTTGGTAAGAATTTTGACCCTGTTGATTTTACACTTCTACTTGCATTCCTTGGTGCCATATGACATCTAATCTTTCTAAGTATCACTTCCCCTGGCACTAAGTGTTATGCTTTTGCCTGTTTACATAATCACTTTCAGCTTCTAAAGAGATTTTCTTCATTTCATTAATGAAATTACCTTAAAAATATATTTTTCAAAAAATGTATCTAGTTTTGAGTTCTTGATTACTGTGTATAGAAAATTAAGCAAAAATCTTCTACTATTACATCTTAAATGTGACTTTTGCTTAATATAAACTATTGTCCTGACAATTTGTTTCACTTGATTTAATGTGCAGCATTGTTTATGGAAACTAGTCTGCTATGTCTGGAGACAAGGATGTTGTGCACCACAGTATGATATGCTTTGCACAAATCCATGTAGATTACATCAACCACTCTTCCCTCACCCACCAACACTGTAATATGAATGTAACACGAATGTGCAGACTCTTATAGAAAATACATAGGTTCAGATCAGATTCATTTTCTGATGCTTGCCAGATGCAGTAACTTGTGTAACATCCTAAAAAAGAAACCATTCAAGTAAAGTGCAATATTCTATTTCAGCCTATATCAGTGAAAATATTATGCAATTACTGAAAAAAATCATACAATTTTACTATAGAATGTCTTCAGTTAGACAGAATGATTCACAGGTGCATTGAAATCTAAATGCAGCTTTTATTTTTTACTCATTTCTCTATCAAAGCCACACACAACCTTGTAAATTTCAAAATACGTGTTTTCTTTAACTTTCATTAGGTCCGTTGATCACAAAATCTGTAGTATATTGGGAAACTTGGTGTTACTATACAGAGAGTTGGCTAATTTGGTGGTTCTGACTTTTACTTATTTCTAAATGCTAAACATCACTGAAGACTTAAACCCAAAAATGTTAAATGCTATTGTGTATTGTTTGTCTGTGTAAGCAATTGCTCTATAGCAGTTTTTCAAGTGCCAATTCATGAACAAGTTTGTCCACACACAATAGGCAGTGTCTGAGAGAAGAAGGGGGATAATCTCATTTAAAATGTGGCTTATGTTAAGGGAAAATTTTAAAACACAGTGTTTTCAACCATTGTTATTACTTTTACATGTTTTAAATGTAGTAACCATTTTATTTTTGTCCTCATGCTGAAACAGGCCACAGTTTAGCACTTACTTGTTTTTCTCTCTTGATCTGTAACATGCTTGACTTCCTCATGACACTGCTAGTCCCATTTCCACAAGTCCCAGATCATTTAGTTTTTGGCTTCTGAGATGAGATGGCTATTGGGTTTGCTAGTTCAATCTCTCTTCCGGCAGCACACTTACACCATCAAGTCATTTCACACAGACACTGAATAGCTGTCAGGTGGTAATAATGGTCTATCATTACCCGGTGAGACTGTGTCATATTTAATAGCTAGCGTGGATTTTTCTGTCTAAAAACTTGCAATAGTAAGAGAAAAAGTTTAAGTAAAAGTTATTATTTTAAGCATGTATTACAAATACAGTTTGCTGAGATTTTTCTGTTTAAATTATTCACTGATGTTATTTTAATAAAGACAAGGTTTAGCTGTTTTCTGTTTTTTGGTTTTGGGGTTTTTTTTGGGGGGGAGGAAAATAAAAGCCAAAACAAACCCAAAAATTTCTCGACAGAACAGAGCAGAAATCATGCAAAACTGAAATTGCTCCACACTTACTCTTAGAAACATCTTCCTAAAGCCTTTTAGTAAACAAAAAAATCAGTTAGTCAAAATCAAGTGAAAAAAACTACTGTCTCACGGCCTCAGAGAAGGCTCTCTTTACATACCAATATGCACATAAGGAAAAGGGGATTTATTCATAATGTA
The DNA here is from genome assembly GCA_013399695.1 of Formicarius rufipectus. Lineage (NCBI taxonomy): Eukaryota > Metazoa > Chordata > Aves > Passeriformes > Formicariidae > Formicarius > Formicarius rufipectus. The sequence goes on from VXAU01000749.1 coordinate 65,474, forward strand.
ACCAGCAGCTTACTACAAGAATAGCAATTAAGCACTAGTAACCAAACCACAGCCTATTTCAATGCAATTCGTGTCTGTTCTGGCAGGCCAGGGCTACATTTTTGAAAATATATTAGAAATAAACCACAAGAAGCTTCACTCAAATGAAACAAAGCATAGGAAATATGACTCAAGTGCAAAGGACCAACAAATGCTGCTCTGAAGTCTCCATGTGTCCTTCTCCCCATGCAAACAAATTACTTGATAGCGCTAGCTTCTTCCTACATTCGTCTTAAAACTACTAGAATTGCTCTTGCAATTTTGGGGAGCAGCGGGCGGCTGGTTATCCTGCTGGGAAACACTAGGGGGCAGCATTGCCTCCCCTCGGAGGGAACTGCTTTAGGGATGCGTACGCTGGTGCGGGCGGAGCAGGCTCAAGCTGGACGCTGAGGTCCTGCAGTAGTCTGCTCCTGTCTCAGGAAAATAAAGGCACTGTAGAATTCAAAAGTCCCATGTTTTATTTGTGGACTTCAGTCCCTTAGTATGGTGGGGGTTTATTTTTATTTTTATGTTTTTTGTTGATCCTTGGGTTTTCAAGGTTTAGCCTTGTCTTCCGTGGCAGGGCATATAGGAGAGATGAAAGGGAGTGTTTGGACTCGTTGTAGAGCTCTACTTTGTGCACATGAGTATCTTTCTTTGGTTTTTATTGCAATTATTACCTTTGTCTGCTATGTCAATTTAACACACAAATATGTGTGTTTACTTATAAACTACAGTTATTTATATAGATCTTTGCTATGGGAGCAGTAGAGGGTGTTTGTGATGAGCCAGTCATAAAACAACATTTTACTCTATCCATGGGATAGATCTTTAATTTTTGTTTGCGTTGTGTTTTTTTAATCTCTGTTTTGAAAATATTCTGATTTCAATCAAAAAGTGTGATTGGGCAAGATGCTCCCAAAAGCAATGTTTAGGATCATGACTGTAATCTAGGGTAAGGACAAGGTTGTGCTGTAATCAGAACCTACCCTTACAGATCCATTGCAACAGCTATAATCCTTGTATGCATCTGACTTGTTTGGACAAGACAATTGGAAATCAAATGTAAAATTTAAAGAGAAAAAAAATTTAAAAGGAACAATCAATCACTTTATATGAAAAAGGTGTGCATAAATTTATATACATCCAATAAAAATATTTAAACTATAGAAGTCTTTGATTTTCCTTTTGCATTAACTGAACTTGCACAGCTGTCAATTAATACCATTAAATTCTGCATATCCAAAATACATGGTTATACCCTGACTAGGGTTTCTTTCATGTCAATGATCATCAAGATCTGGCTCTGACAACACCAAGAATCACATCATGTACCATGACAGCATTGTCCAAATGTTCTTGAACTCAGTCAGGCTTGGTGCTGTGACCACTTCCCTAGGGAGTCTGTTCCAGTGCCCAGCCACTTTCTGGGTGAAGAGCCTTTTCCTAACATTCAACTTAAACCTCCCTGACATAACTTCAAATCATTCCCACTGATCTTATTACCAGTCAACAGAGAGAAAAGATTGGTGCCTGACCCTCTGCTTTCCCTCTTGAGGAAGCTGTAGCTTGTTATGCATCCTCTTCTCCAATCTGAACAAACCAAGTGATCTCAGCTGCTTCTCATATGGCTTCCTCTCTAGACCCTTCACCATCTTCACTGCCTTTCTTGGGACACTCTGCAGTAGCTTAGTATCTTTTTTATATTTTGGTTCCCAAAACTGCACACAATATTCAAAGTGAGGCCTCCCCAGTGCAGAGCAGAGCGAGACAATCCTCTCCCTTAGGCAGCTGGTGATGCTTTGTCTGATGCCCCCCAGGACACTGTCGGTCCTCCTGGCTGCCAGGGCACTGCTGACTTGACATCAACGAGGATGCCCAGGTCCCTTTCCAGTGCACTTTCCCCAGCATCTCATTCCCCAGACAGTACAAACATCCAGGGTTGCCTCTTCCCAGATGCAGAATTTGGCACTTTCCCTTGAATTTCATATGGTGGGTGATTGCCCAGCCCTCTAATTTGTTGAGGTTTCTCTGTAGGGCCTCCCTGCCTTTGAGGAAGTCAACAGCTCCTCCCAGTTTTGTGTCATCTACAAACTGGCTTAGTATCCCCTCCAGTTAGGTGTCCAAGTCATTTATGAAGATGTTGAAGAGCACAGGGTCTTAGATGGAGCCCTCTGGAACCCCTTTGGTGACAGGTCATGACTCAGGTCATAGTTCCCCCATTCACTATTAGCCTCTGTGCTCGACCCATGAGCCAACTGCTCACCCACCACACGGATTATTCTGTCCCATCAATTGTTCTTGCCTCTGGCATTTAGAATCATTTAAAACTACTACTCCAAACACCTATCTTTTACATTCTCTTTTATATTATGTTAGTTTAAAGTCTGACTCTTTGAGAGTGACAGGTGCCACGTAAACCCATTAAAATATTGTGAGGTGGCAGCCCATACTCATTATACACCGTGTTTCCTGTCTACATCACTGGAAGAGCTAAATGCATCCAGATATTTCAAGCCAGTCTCTCCACCACGTTTTTGCCTGTTTGGTTTTAAAGCTGACCTTTTCCTATCTACAGCCCCAGTGGATTGGAGGGGATGTGCAAAAGGATATTCTGCATTTGCAGGGTCCAGTAAAAAGTGTTCCCTTGGTGCTGTCTAGTGGTAGGGGAATAATAAATCCAAGAGAGAGTTCTCACTGCAATTTTGCTTTGCCAACAGTTGTTTCATCTGTGTGTTTACAGAGATGGGCTTCCATTCTGAGAATATGGCTAAAATGGCAAGGTTTAACCCCAGCCAGAAACTACATACCACAAAGCCACTTGCTCACTCTCCCTTCCCACCCTCCTGCTGGGAAGGGGAGGAAAATCGGGGAGGAAAAAACAGTAAAACTGTTGGGTTAAAATCAGATACTGATCACCTCCTCAGGGTCCCCAGAACACTGTCCCAGTGGCAGCATTTACAGGGCAAGTAGAACATCTTCTCTTTAAGCAAATGGCTACGGTGTGCCATGGGGGCAGGGGCCTCATGCAGAAGATGATTACAGATACTGCAGACTTTTCTTTGGGGGAAAATATCCTGCCATTTACAGCAGTAAATTTGGAGGAAATTACCTGGTATTTAGATAAGAGCTTGTTGTTCTAGTTAGGGCATCCAAGACAGGTTGTTCTCTTACCAGGTTGTCTCCTATGTTTTCCATGATTTGTCTATAAAGCCAAGAACCCGACTGATCTTGTGACCAGCATCAGTAAGCTCCTGGATCAAGTCACAATGCCAAGACAGTGGGATCCACCAATCTGTGCTGAGTCCTTAAATAATGTCCCCTCTCAGATGGGTGCTGTGGTGGAGCGAGGCATAATGGGGATGGGTTCATCGCAAAACAACAGAAATATCCCTACTCCTATGGCAGACACAGTAAGAAGAGAGAAAAGATAATTTTATTTTGGACATCAACTGAGGGTAAGGGCAGAAGTCACAGAGCTTCTGATGGTGAACATGAATCAGGACCTGCAATGAGAGTCAGAGATAAGAGATATGGTCTGATAAAACCATAATGGCAGGAAGAGGCAGGATGTTGTTCCCTTTTGTTTGGGGAACACAGTCAAGGAGTTTTTTTGTGGCCTAGGAAACAGAGCTAGTGTTGGCATTGGTGGCAGGCTGGCTCTGGTGCCTTATCTCCATGGGCAATGCCCTTAGAGCCCTGGATGTGTGCAGAGATGCACAGTGCCTCTGTGTTACACAGCAGCACTCAGTGGGAGTCCTGGGGGAGCTGCTAAGGAGTTCTTTCTAAACCCTGTATAACACTGTTCTTCACCGACCCTTGCTAGAGAGCTGGGACAATTAAGCGCAGTGTTCAGCATTGAGAAAGGTGGGTAGCAGAGCCTGAGGTACATCTGGGCTTCCTGGCCTTCTGTGCGTTCCTGTGTCTTTTCCTTGGTCCATTTCAAAGAGCTTTGTCTCTCTTCCTCCTTTTGCAAATGTATTTCCCTCTCCTCTCTTCAGGCCTGTTTCCTCTTTCAGTTTCTTCTGCTTTTCTTGTTCTGGGCAGAGCCTGCAAACCTTTCCATCCCACAGTGCTATTAGACAGGCAAAGTCACAATCCACTGGAGTTAGTTCTGATATTAACCCAAGCAATCTCATTTTTCCTTCCACTCTCTGAAAGACTTGCAGCTTCTTCCAGTCTGCTGCACCCTTAGGGGTGGTTGGAGGCAAAGTTGTGCCTAAGAGAAGAGTATTTTATTGTTGGATCATCAAATGCTGGAACAGGTTGTCCATGGAGTCTCTATACTCAATGATATTCAAAATACAAAGGCATGCAGTCCTGGGCAACTTGCTCTAGGTGAGTCTGCCGGAGAAGAGGAATTGGGCCAGATCACCTCCATGTTCAGCTGTTCTGTGTGACTCTGTGCTTTAATCTGACTCCTAAAGTCCAGTGTATCATAACGTTGTAAGCTACTGCTATGTAATTGTTTGTGAAACTGATTCTTTTCCAGGGTAAGGTTTCCAGAACACCCTAAATATGTTCCATGTGACTGAAAAATTCTTGGTTAGTAGTTCTGCCATATAGATGAACCCAGGTAATTTGACACTACATGCACAAACAGCTTTGGGCCTTATGAAAATAAGACTGTATCAATTTGGAAGAAATACACTAGTTTAGCCTTGTACTGCTCCAACTTGACACAGATAGCTGGCTAAGTTTTTAGCTAAGATTGCAATTTACCTCCATCAAAGGTCCAGACACTCCTATTGTGTCTGGGGCAGGTATATTGAGAGTCTTGAATTTATTACTATATTTTGCTGAAAATTAGGTTTGAAGACTATTGTTGATATGTCTACACCAGTTTGAATTCAGTCTTTCCCATCCAACTTTTCCTAGTTTTCTACAACTTACTTCCATGTTGTACGACATGCAGCCCTTCTAGGCTCTCACCTCCTGGTAATGCTGTCCATATTCAACAGCAGTGTCCACTACCAAAAGAAATATATTTAATTGCTATAACTAAGTGTACCTCACAATCCTTGCCTCCTTATTGGCACCTTTTTATTTTAAGCTGAAGGCTTAGAAATAGAAAAATTGGAACTACAAGAAACAAACACTTCTGCACAAGGAAATAAAATATAAATATAAAATATATTTAAATTAGACAGATTTTACTTATGCACATTGTCACAAGACTCATTTAATATTGATTCTCATTTAACAGCAGTGAATGTCAGTCACTAAGAGCTTCATAATAAAGAGCTTCAGATGCAGACTTGAAGACATTTGCCATAGGAGGAAATTCTGGTGTTATATGGGCCAAACTATCTCTGGGCAGCACAGCATCAAGCGTACAGCCTTGAACAATCACAAGTTTTCCCCCAAATCCTTCTGGGCTTAATCTGCTTGTCCACAGCATTACACCTTTAATAGAACTAAAAAAGTTCAACTTACCCAAATCTGTGTATGATTCCTCAGCAGAATTATCTCTGCTGCCCCTTACTGAGCATCTTGTGCTAACAGATGTCTTCTTTGCATATCCTAGGGACTTCATCACTTCTAAAAATCAAGAACCAATCAAGATTTAGACACAGATTTCTAATAAGTCTTGGAGATCAGCTATGACAATCAGATAAGTGTTAATACACTAAAGATATTCAATGCCAAAATGCCTAATTTTCACTGGAATTTAAATGACTTCTGTTACAGGTAGGTTTTTCAGCACATGTATGGTTTGCATAACCAATAACTCAAATCCCAGGAAGAAGTATAATGCAATGAAAAATGAAAGTAATAAAACTGTAGTAATTTAATTTCAAAATACACTCACTGAAGATGATAAAACCACCAAGAGTTATCTAAATCTAATTTATATTTTTAAAAAAGAGTGAGATTTCCAGAGTTTAATGCATCACAACACTCATCAAACAAATAAACCCAACAGAAGGGCAGGGATTTTATTTGATTACATTAACTCTCTCAAGGACTACTGTGTCAGAACACATTGTGCTGAGAAGCACACAGCAACTTCTTGATCAATTATAAAATTTAACAGTCTAAACCCAATCAAGAAAGGCTTACATTTTTGAGTCATGCTTTTCAAAAGCATTCTCAGGATGCAACAGCAAAATGAATGGAGATACATTTCATTCTGGAGAAAATTCTAATAAGCAATCAGTTGCACAAAAGAATAATTTCAACCTTATGAGGTTTTCAATGTTCTCCTTTACCTCAGTTAGGCCCATAAAAATGATTTCTAGCATTCTATCCACTAAACAAATTGAAGGCTATTTGCAAAATCCAGTGAATATTATTCATTGTAATATTGCTCAGTAGTTAAGACACATTTACATCTGGTTACTATTATAAAGGCAAGCAGTAGCAAAGAATTTTTACTTTTCAGCAATGATTTTGCAGTTTACAGTTTCATTTCATCAGAGGAAAAAAAAAAAAAAGGTCCCTGAAACACGCATGTGTAATTTTCAAATTCTCACTCTCTTTAGTCTATCACCAAATAGCCTTCAAATGAGTTACCACACAAAAAAGAAAGTTTTCTTTCCAACTTTTCCTTCAGCTATGATTTGGCAAGACTAATTGCTACTCAAATGTCCACTAATACAGTAAAGTTTAGCTTGTTTCCTTTCCAATTCCAATGATTTCAAGCTTTCTGGAACTGTTCTCAAAAACTGTTTCAGAAAGGGTTAGAAAATGTCCTTTTTGCCTAATACTGCCATTAAAATAAAGTCACATGGGAATCAAAAGCTGAGTGTTACTAAGCTGTCATACATAAGTATGCTAAAATTTCTAGTTCATCTTCCCAACTGGGTTTGTTTTATTCCATTTAAAGAAATCAGGAAGAAATCTCTGATGAAAAAGTTGTCTACATTAGCCTCATCATTTATCATATGACTTTACCAGTACTGATCAGAAGACAGGTAACTTTCTAAATTGCTCACAAGAGTTCCATGATGAGGGGAAGTGTATACTGCACACATGGATTACAATAGGTGCTTTTGAGTTTTGTTAACAGGGAAGAAGCGATAGTTTACTTACCAAAGTGAGAGATAATAAGGTAGCATAAAAAAATTCAAAGCCAAGAATTAAAACATAATTTCAGTTGGAACTATCACTCTTTACAAATTCCATCATGCTTCAAGTGCATCAGATATAATACACTCGACTCTTCCAACAAATAGTGCTGAAGTTTTCCTGCTACACAATCACAGAACCATAGGATCATTAAGGTTGGAAAAGACCTCTAAGATCATCAAGTCCAACCTTTGGCCAATGACCACCCTGTAAACTAGATCATCGTACTGAGCGCCACATCCAGTCATTTCTTGAACTCTTCCAGGGATGGTGACCCCACTACCTGCCTGAGCAGTCCATTCCAATGTTTATCAACTCTTTCCATGAATAAATTCCTCCTGAATTATTAACAATCTTTTAATACTTAGATCACATTTGATTGCTAAAACACAAGAAAAGTATTTCATCCTTTCACAACACTCAATGTGAATGTCAACACTATGTCCTATATAAGTAATCTCTCCACTATTCCTCAGCCATGATCACTTCTGCATCTTCTAACCCCTTCCTTGGCAGTTTTCCACAAATCTGAAATGACATATTTTTTGGTACTCTGGCCCGTTAGCTGTTTGCACAGAATCATGACCATAAAGTTAAACCACTAGCAGAGGAAAATACTGCTGAACTGCTGCTGTACCACTCTATCAAATTATTTTAATAAATCTGATGCCTGAGACTCTGCTAGAGGAAAACCTAGAGGAGCCAAAAGGGATGCCGCCCCCTGCGAAGTGTCTTCAGTCCCAGCAGTGCCTGTCTGTGGTGCTGGGAGTGCGACCCCGCGAACAGCACGGCAGTGCTCAGGCAGCAGTTTCTCCTTTAACGCACAGATGGGTAGCACCCAGGGAGTGCACAGAGACTTAACTGAAGTAGCAAACATCTGTGATCCATACATTTCAAGTCATGAGTAGTGCTAGTTACCCAAGCCCTACTCACAGACCAGCTTCAAAGCTAAGGAAAGCACATTCTTCACAGAGAGAGACACAGAAGACCTGCTGGACAGTCAGACGGAAAGCCAAAGGGCTGAATCAGAACTCTGTGCAGAGACTGTAATTTTTAGGAAGCCCAGCCCTTGGCCAACCACATCTCTGCCATTCAGTGATTTCCCAGAGGGGCAAACAGCAGGCAAGGAAAGGAGGAAATTATAGCAGCCATGG
>VXAU01000749.1:73817-123184 GCA_013399695.1 Formicarius rufipectus
CAGAACAACAACAAAACAAAAACCAACCAACCAACCAAACAAAACTACTCAAAAACTCAAACAAACAAAACCCACAACAAAACAAACACAAAAAACCCAAAAAAACTACAAAACGTGGTTATGACCTAGATCCTTTCAACGCCAGACGCCATTAGTGAGGGTACAGAAGGGCTCCGGGCCCTCCCTGACCGGAGCGCGGGGGCAGCGCCTTCTCCCCGCACTGCCGCGGGGCACGCCTGACCGTCCCGGCAGCTCCCGGCGGCACCGCAGATGCGACAGGGCTGTCCTCGGAAGCGGATCCGTCACCTGCTGTGCAACAAGCCACACGCTCGAGAGAGATATATTGTTTATTTATTTGAGAGTTGTGCGAGCCCGGGTGCTCGGTGGTATTCCACAAATAAAGCACAACCCCCGGACTTTTCGCGCCATTATTTATACACAGAAATTCAAAGCTAGCAACTTCCCAAGTAGTACCCCTCCATTACTAGTTAGTAAATTTCCATAACCCCAGCTAACTTTTATGCATGCCCAGGGGAAGCATCTTCACCTGGCCAGGGGATTTTTGTTGACCTGTAGGTGTGATTTTTAACATTATAATGAAAACAGTTCAGCTACAGGATACATGGACCTTGGGTGTTTTGCCAAGTTGGCAATATATACGTAAACATACATCTCGATTTTTTTCATCCTTAAAGCGTGTTAGTTCCTGGATGTACTTGACGAGGGAATGCTAGCAGCTCCCAGTTCCACTGATGCAGTCTGCTTTCTTGCTGATCGGGCTGGAACAGAGATCTTACACCAAACAACATCCTGATTTAGGATAACTTTGACACAATCCACATTTTGTGAGCTGGGGGCAGGCCCACCTTGTCCCCGGACCAGCCCTGTGCGGGCAGGCTACCGGCACTCCTCCTCCCCTCGCCCGTGATGCCCTCCGGGAAGGCGCAGTCCCAGCGCCCGCCGCGGGCACCCGCCGCGAGTGGGCTGGGGAGGAACGCGGGTTCGAGTCCCGGCACAGCGCGGGGCCGAAGGGGAGCCACAGTGCATGCCGGTGCCCATATCCTGGTGCCCTGCGGGATCACAGCAGCTGCAATCATACATGTCACTCTGTGCTGGCCTGCCATGTGATTCTTGACGCCACTTCCAACCCCAGATATTCTACAGCTTTGTGTTGTGTACAAATGTTGTTCGATGTCCTGTAAGACAACTTTTCTTTACCTCAGAGCTCACTAAACTGATTTCTAAAAAGAAAGTTAAAAATAAAAAATTTAAAAACCTTTTTCCAACACTACAGTGTTGAAAGGAAAACAGTAATTTCATAATAATGGTGTTTGACAGAGATACAGCCACAAATGTACCCTTATGGATTTACAGCAGCTTTGAGCATGGTGCTAGTATTTAAAATGCAACACCATTTTATGGTGTCTTAATGTTTGTGCCGACTCGAGGATGCTGTCCCACTGTGAATTTTGTTCTTCTACTGGCTCCTTCTGTTGGCTGAGGTAAATTTCAAAAAGCTGCGGCTAATTAGAATTTGGCCTTTTATTTCATGTAGTGTGATTTCCATTCTCAGCCCCACCCCTGCACCCTCTGAACCCCGCCCTAAGAGAGCAAGAGGAATTCCTCAGAAGACAGGAGGTATCGATATGGGCAGGACATACCCATATACACCACACAAATAAATTAGTCAATGCAATTAATGAGAGCTGCTGGAAAGAAACAGAAGATCCATTATGTGAAAACAAAGTATATTACTCAGGAGCCGTCCGTCCATGAAGATGTAGGCTGAGTTCTTCAAATCACATCATTTTATCACTTTCTGAAGTTGCTCCTCTCATGCCAAAGTGCCTATTGGAATAAGCTTTGGCCATGTCAAAAAGCGGTAAGTACATTTTCTCAGTCACTGCCTATGAAGGCTTGGCTTACAGCCACACAGTTCACAAGCCACTTCACATTTTAAAAACAGATTTTGAAAAGCCCTGGAGCCAGCCAGGAGCAGACAGGACAGAGTGAGAAGAAAAATGATAGGGGAAGAGCAGAGGCAGCAGCAAGGGAAAGAATGAGAAAGGGAGTTTTTCACATGACATAAAAGCAAGCACACCTGGAAAAAGGGTCTGCTGCTACCTATTTTTCTAGTGGAGAGTGAGGGAGCCGGAGGTATGAGGAGAGGAGAAAATACGAGCTATCACCTCCAGGGAGAGATGTGCTGGCATACTCAAGTGGAAAGTCCACATGCAGTGTAGAAGGAGCAAAATTAATAAGATTTTCAAGGCTGTCTGCACTGTGATGGGCTGTGCAGTTGCCGTCCAAAAATTGCAGGCAAAGGCTTTTATCCCCATGGCAGACTGCTGCTACTGCCAGGGGCACCACTGCTGCCATGCCTGCCTTCATGAGCAAGTAAGTGCTAGTGGGTGGCAGGGTGCAGCATGGACGATAAAAGACTCCTTAAATCTGCTTCATAGCAAGAATTAGCTGCTGTCCCCTCAACACCTGGTGGGCTCAACAACTTTTAATCCTGGTTCTGTGCTCCTGACTGGTTTGCCTGCCTCATCTACAGAAGGCCTAAGCCCTGCATGCACAGCTGTCTGCTGCAAAGAGCTTGTCAACCCCAAAAGATGGTTATAATGATGCTCTTGCCTTCTGCTAGGAGAATGGCCCAGATTCCATGCAGGTGTCATCAAATGCCCAGCTGATGGCACTGGTTCTTCATCAGTCTGCCTGGCCAGAAGAGAGCAGTGGGCTACCTGTCTGTGATCAGTGCCTAGAAGGAATGCTGTAGCACCAAACACGATCCATGAGCTGTCATCATTATCTGCTAGCTAACACTAGCTTGCTGAACAGAGGGACTGAAAACTTTGCAGAGCAGGAAGCTCGTATGGCCACAGAGATCATAGCCTGGGTGCAATGGAGCTAGAGGCTGTAACATGGACAGTAATCCTGGCTCTCCTCTTGGGAGCTATGGATGGCCTGAAAGCCTGAGAAGCAGCTGGTGACAGCCCCACATATTGCTCCCTAAGACTACACCCGAGCATCATCAGCACTCTCCTGTAAAGGAAGCGATGCACCCAGTCCTCTTCCCTTTCCTCATGGTGCCTGCCTGCTCTCTGAGGTAAGAGGAACCATGCTGCTACTAGCTGGAGAGTTCCCATGCCCATGGTGTCCTGTTGGCTCCCTCCACAGGGAGGCCAGCATAATCAATGAAGAAGCTCCACCACATGCTCCTCTAGAAGGGTGCAGGTGTTGCCAGAGACCTGCAATGGAAAGCAGACAGTTGTAGTGCTCAAGAAAGTGTGTGTGCACTGTGCACACCTTCTTTCACAGAAACAGGTGACTTCTGCTATTGCAATTTTGATGTGCCTTGCTTGAAGAGCCTATCATTTGAGGATGTTTGTGTGCCCGCTTCAGAGAGCAGTAATGGATGCAGGTTCTGATTCTTTAACTTCTCAGATCTTGCAGTGAATTCTGGCTGCACAGCAGATTTGCAACAGAAAAAAAACCTGCAGCACAGTTGGGCTTGATAAGCCACAACTGTCCTTCAGCACAAGAAGTTGGTAAGCATGAAATGGGTGTTCTAACCCTGTTCTACATTTACTGTAACTGAAACTCAAAAGTAGCTCATCACCTTTGCCCTCTGCTACCTCTTGGAGAGCAATAACCTCTGGTGCATCACTTTGGGTTTCAGTCTGATAAGCTAGCTGGAGGAGGCAAGGACAGGGGGGAGGTCAGGTACCAGCAATGTCAGTGCCTGGTGTACCATCTCCTGACTCTAAGCGGGGCCAGTCGGGAGCAGAGCTTCTTATCTGTTTGTGCTTCTCGCAGCACTCATAGGCTGGCTGCATCCAGTACAGACATCACACCAGGTGTGTGGACCACAGGCTGTGAGAGGGACAAATGCTGACACCAGTCAGCCCTGCCTTGGAGGAGGAGAGAGGTGGGGACAGTTGACACTTGTCAGAAGGTCATCAAGCTGGCAGTTGTCCTTTAGGCAAGAGAGTAGCAAAGCTCACAGCAATTCCGGCACAGTGGCAAACCCACCCTCAGGCCTAGCGCAGGAGACAGAGGGGTGGCACCAAAAGAACAGGTCACAGGGAGAGTCATTGGAAGTCACACTATCCAGCTGGAGTACAACATCTCATCTCGAAACAGGGCTGTCCAGAGCTAAAGGTGGCCTAAGACATGCCTTCAAAGACTGGAGACTTCATTGCACTGGGATATTCTTTTAGGTTTTCTTTTGTGAACGATTTCATGCCATAGGCTCTCAGAAGACCGGTTCCTCTTGCTAGTTTGTTAGAAACATAGAACAGATCTGAAAGGGAGCAGTTTGCTCTTAGAGGAAAAACTAGACATGGGAAAAAAAAAAGTTGTCATTTCCTTTCAGAGAGCTGCACTCAGTCGTCATTTGGGACACTGAGAGAACCACTGACAGGGAGCTTCCAAACCCAGGGAGCACTGTGCATCCATGGATGCTGTGGGAAGTATACATTGTCACACTGTTGTACATTGCTCTGAGCTCCTGGTGAGATCCAGCAGCCACAGCTACCTCCATTTTCCAGGAGGTAGCTTTCTATTTTTCATTCAGTTGTGCATGGCCAGTTTGGTTTCCTGATCTTCATGCTGAACACACACTGAGTTGAATTGAATGGAATTATTTATGGAGGATACTGCAGAGCCCATGTGCTGCTGGATAGCCATAGTGCCTCTCCCAACTGAGGTCTGTGAGGGGAACTGTGGGTAGCCTAAAACCTTCACAACTGGCATTTGTAACCATGCCCTCCTGGCTGTGCCTGGGGGAATGGTATGACATAGAAAACTTTCTCATCAGCACAGGCCTGAGCACAACATTCTGCAGAGAAATTGCTCCTGCTGATAGCCCCTGGTGAAAATCACTTGCTGGCTTCTTTGTAATGTTGCTTAATACAACACACAATGAGTTTCAGTGAATATGCATTTCCTGTGATGTTATTTTGGTGTCAAAATTACTCTATCAGCAGCCCATTTAAAATGGGGTTATGATGAAGCACTGATCTTACTAGCTAATTGTGCTTGCTAGTCTGTCTTCTGTATTTCACAGCCACATTACAATGGTTGGCTGATGGGTTCTGCAGCCAGGATACTTTTAATTCCCCCTGGATTTCATTATTGTGACTGCAAAGGAAGGAATAGCATAGCAGGTGAAGCTGTTGCTGTTTAGGCTTGTGCTGCTGCCTATGCTTTGTACTGAGCTATGTCCTTAGGCTGAGTGAGTTTGCAGGACTCATCTAGAGGACTGAAAACACAAATTTTGTATTTGCCTAGGGTCTTGTAATAAGAAAAATTAACCCTTTGGTTCAGGAGCAGCTGCTTTTTTTTGCCTTTTTTTTTTCCCTAAAGAGTAGACTACATCAGTGTGAAGTGGTTATTGGTTTTAATAATTTCCACTAGGCAATCTGCAAAAGTGCACCACAGGTATATCTGCACTTGTGTGACTCAGTACCCCTTGCCTGACATGTTACTGCTATCACAGCAAGATGCTTTGTGTCTTGGCCTGCAACAGTGCATCAGTTCTTACTAGACCTTCTTAACTTTTTTTTTTCCCCCTATCAGAACTGGAGGCAAGGACAGCTTTACCCCCTTGCAAAGTAAGACACCCAAGAGAGGGTCTCTCTAAAAACTCCTTCTGCTGAAAATCCAATAATGCTCAGACTGCAAGGGCTCATTTGTCTTCCTGACTTTCCCAAACACCTCCATGCATATGCTTAAGCCTAGACAAAACCAACCTATTTTTTTTTTCATTGCCAGCAGCAGCAGCAGTTGTATTTATTACAGCAAATTGTAATTGGTAAAAGCAAGCACAAATACTCACTCTGCAAAGAAACACTCTGTTGCCATCCCACCAATAAGTGTGGCACAGGTAATGCTCTTGGATCTTCTCTAAGGTTTCCAGCAGCCAACTTCTGAGGAGGTTCTCTGAGTTCTGGCATCTCATTACTGCTTATTGCCTTTTCCATAGTGGCTTTTCCATTGCCTTTTCCTCTACTTACTGCGTTTGTCACCTGGTCCCTCCAGAAGGGTTAGCTGGAAAACATCTGCAGGACGTGCAGATGGGGGGAAGGAAGGGGCATAGGAAGGTGCAAATACAGGGTGCGACACAACAACCTGGACACGGAACAAGACTTTGCCATTGCTGGGACTTACCCTGATTGACATCCTGTCTCTGGCCTGGCAGTCCATTCTCTCCTTCCTCCCACTTCCTTCACTGTGTCATGGCTGGGAGGCTAACCACAGTTTGTGGCCACATATCAAATGTTCAGCTAACTTCAAAGGAGTTGCTCTGTCCCCATGGTTCAAAAACTCAATGTGTGCTTTTTACTTGCCTTGTTATGTGCTCTTCTTAAAGTAAGTTCAGATGGTGATTATGGAAAGGTGGGGGGCCCTGGACCATGAACATAATGATGTGAACAGCAATTCAGGTTTGTGTATAGTTCTCCTACTCCCGTCATTCAATATTTGATTCCTTATTGTTTATTTAAGAGGCTTAATAGCTTCTCAAGCTGTGCATATTCTGGGAAATTCAGACCTGCATGCTCTTGCACTCGTTTTTTTGGGAGGAGGAGCAAATTATATTTTGATAAAGCTGTCAGGCTTCCTCTTCATCATATACAGTTCTTTTAGCAGGCTGGTCTCCTGCTGCAATGCAATACAGACCCTTTTGAGGTTTTCTTTTCTTTGTGTTGTCTCATGATGAACAGAGCCAACATCAGTGCTTTCAAAGGAAGCTGTGATGCTCCTTGTTTGGAGGCAATAGGATTTCTGTGCCCATAAGGAGGCACTACGCTGTAGTCCTCCTACCAGGCCTTACAGAACATGCTTTGAAATCCCTTTACTTCCTCTAGCAATGTTCCAACATTAGGTACTAAAGTCAGGTTTTGCTGTTGTCATTATGGGTAGTGCAATTTGGAAAGGTTTGAAAGAGACATAGCAGCACCTTCCAACAAGTGATTTTTTTTTTTTCATTGCAGAAAGCAGGCACTTGCAGTGGTATTCCTGGCCTGGGATTTGAGAGATCTTGTTTTGGTCTCATTCTCCCATAGGGTGCTTTGTGCATGGCTTGCTTCCAGTTATCAGATGCTTAAAAACCAAAATAATATTCCCTCAAGATATACTGAGACCTGCCTCCCTACTTCCCTGTTACTGACATTGTTACTGGTTTTGCTACTCTATCTCCTGCTGATGAAAAGTAAGGGCAATGAAACATGATAGAGAAAACCGTGGGGTACTGAATTGCATCCAGTGCCCGGAAAGCTTTTACTGAAACCAGAAGTGTCACAAATAAGTACATGAGTTATGGTGAAAGGAAGTCAGGATGACTTCATGTATTTAATGAGCTACAAAGACCTAGTAAAGGACTGGACAAGGTTTGTCAGAGAAAGATTGAGTTTTCAGATATTTTAACAGAAGACAAGAGTCTGAGGTGTTCATGTTTGTATCATTTCCCTTCCATTGGGAAACTGCCTCTTGCAGTTGCAGGGGCATATTTAGATCCCAACTTCACACACAGCCTTATTTGCCCCTATGTTGTTCCTCCACCCTCCTGCAGTACTCATGTGCTGACTGACTTTTAGTGAACTTGGACTTCACAGCATCCCCATCCTTGAAGAAAGGGAAGCACACAGAGAGCAAGTGAGCAGCCTGAGCTACAGAGAGGTCTGTGGTGGAGCAGGAGTGTGTTGGCCTAGACAGGTGTCCACATCTCCTTTTACCTGGAAGAAAGCCCACGGAGCAAAGAATGAGGAACATGGTAGGCTCTGCAATCAGGAGAGGCAGCCTGACCACCTTGCTTCATCTGGCATTGTCAATGCCTACTGCATGTTTTTTTGCCTTCTAATGTTTGTACTCAGGACTTCATATTTAGAACTAGAATACAACTCAGTATTATCAGAAAATTAATTAAAACCAGGAGACATCTTATCACTATTTATGGGACTGTGGTAGACTCTGTTTTGGCTGGTTGGTTGTGTTTTGGAGGTTTGTTTATTTGGGTTTCTTTGTAGGGTTCAAGCCTGTGATTTCTTCTTCAGAGAACTGCAGTGTGAAATACCTGCTGCAGCATTTATTTGTCTCCCACTTGATTACTGTCATCTGAAGTAGTGAGATAAAACAATTCAGTAGCTTCTGACATAGTGTTTATTTCTAGCATTGACTGCTTTAGCAGGGGTCTCAGAAAATCGGCCCTAGTGCTGGATTTTTTTCCACTTTATTTTTAGTGTACCTAAGGTAAACAAGAACTAAGCATCAGAGGGAGATTATGGCACTAGGTGTCAGAAAAATCTTTCTTAGGTGATCTGTGTGCGGGAGTGCAAGCTCCATCCATTTCACACATTCATAATTTAAATAGTAATTAGAAATTCTAAATAATCTCTCCCTGGGCACTAGCTAATCTTCATTAAACATCTAAATACCAGTGACTAAAACTAGGTCAGCTCCTCAGTGGCCAGTGGTGAAGGGAAGGAGCTGTGCCAAACTCCTGCAGCACAGGATCTGGCCTCACTGGCTTGGAGAAGGAGCCAGACTGATGCACACTAAATGCTGCAGTGGGCCCCACCCTCTAGACGAGGCAGGAGAGCTCCTTCAGTGGCCAAGGAGCTGAGCTGTCTTGCAAGCAAGGAGAGTGGCCCTTCATCTCCAGTGGGAGAGCAAGGCTGCTCAGGGAGCAGGGATTAGAAGAGGCGTCTGCCTGTGCTGTCCTGCAATTGCCGATGCCAGGGAGCGAGTTCCAAGACTAGCATTCAGAGGTCACATGCCCACTGCATGCAGAATGTCTTGTCAGTGTGAACTGCTGTGTGGTTGAAGGACAAATCCTGCTTCTGCAGCTCCAGTCCTCTGTCTCCAGGCTCCTGCCCTCCCACTTGCCATGGGAGACCAAGGTTCTCTTGCCCACCCCACAGTACATTGAGGTTTTCCTTTCAAGTCTCATGTCCCATTCTGTTCTCCCTACATATGCTTCTCTCACTAGTCCTCTGCAGCCCACCTGTAGCCCACCGTCTTCCCTACTTTTTTGATTTCCCTGTAAGTCAGGAAACTCTTGTTTCAGAGGTGAGGGAAGCCAAAGAGCTTCTGTTTTGCAGTTCTGACACACGCAGAACACAGTGGAAACCAGACAGGATTTTTATAACCTGCTGAAGAAGGGTATCTCTAGTTTCTTTTGCTCTATGCAACTAAACCCACCTAACCAAGTAGATTGATCATTAAGTAAACCGTGAAATAGACACTGAGCCAAGGGGACATACATTCAGAGATACTGCAGAACCCTGACATGTAGAACACTTTGGGTCCCCAGCATGGGACACTGCTGTATGCAGAGGTCATGCCTGATGAGCTGTCCAGTTCTTTTCATCCTGATAGTATTTACTGATTGGCCACAACAGCATCAGTCTATTTCAGAAGTGGCAGTGGTTTCCAGGTAAAGTAAGCCATCTGATGCAAATGCAGTGCTGAAATGGTTTGCAGTGAAGAGTAATACAAGCATTAAAACATTGTTCAGATGGGCTTAGTATATTAAAAACACTAAAAATTGGCAACAAAGCAGAAATATGCTGTGCCCATGGGATGGCAAGGGGAAGGAGTCTTGGCAACTGCAGATACCTCTGATGGTAAGATTAAGCAGTACTGTTACTGCTTCTATTCACCATCCATTTTGAGCTACCCAAGATTATTAGAACAGCTCTGCAGAGTGGGGAGAATGCAGATGACTTTGCAGAACAAGGAAGTGGTCCCACAAGAGATGCTGCACTGGGAAGTGTGCAGTTTGCTTGGCTCGTAAGACACAAGATTTCCTTCATCCCTCCCTATTCTGCGTTCCTCCATAGCTGTCCCTGTAAGGCAAAGCATACTGTTAGCTAGTCCGCTCCAGATAGCCCCAGCAGCCCTGAGAGTTCTGCTTCCTGGATATGAGAGAAGAGACTCCTGTGCATGTGTTACCGCCACCTCTCTTTCCACTGTGAAAACTTCACAACTGCTTTTGCATGTGACTGACCTTCAGCACACCCTGTAGCCTATCAGGGAGGCTAAGGAATCTGATGATGGGTGAAACTGTTGGCCTAAAGGGACAGTTTCCAACATGCTGGAGAGAGGCTGAGGAGCAGATGATCAGTAAGAAAGACAGCAAAAACTCCACCAGTGCTCTACAGAACCCCATTTGCACACCCATCTCAATGTTAGTTAGCACTGCAATTCTTTTCTTGATACCAGGACAACATGTCCAGCATTACTGCAGCTACTCAGCAAAAAAGCAAGCATAGAGCAAAGCAAAGATTGGGCAGTGATTTGGATGGGCTTTGCTTGATTCTCGGGGACATGAGATTGTGTTGCTAAGAAGAGTAGGGCAACCCACATGGAAGACACAGAAATTTCTTTCTTACTTAAAAGGAAAACTTTATTTTGGTACATTAAAAAATCTATACATTTCTTAGACTAAAATACAGTTTTGCATCAGTATCCTGGCACAATGTCAGTTTACACAGAAAATCTAAGATTAGATCAGCGCTGTTAATTTCTCTTCTCTTCCTGCATTCACAGCTTGCAGTATAAAACATTTTAAGTTCCCAAGACAACAATAAACAGTGTCACATTTACTTTTCTCATTCTCAAAGGAGGTGGCATTCCACTGGAAAAAGGAGCACTTGTTAGTTGATCTTGATTAAATGTAAATCACTAAGCCAGTCCAGGAGTTTGACTGCCCTGTTAGAAGTATGAGTGAAGGAGGATGAAAAATTCATTTTCAGATGAAGTTTTGATGGACTATGACAATGCAAATACTGTCAAGTCTTTAAAATATGTTCAGAAGATTTTCCTTAGGGTAGTTTCTGTACTCAGCAACACAATCCATCATATAGAAATAATTCTTTTCTATAGGTACAGGGTTCCACCTTCCTTTTTGCTCTGAAGAGCCCCAGAACAAAATACAAGTAGGACACAGGGGATGCTGCTGTGAGATGTCTGAATTGGAATGTGCATTTTCTTAACTATTGTGAAGATCTTGCAGAATATTTTATACCTGTGAAATCCTGTTTTCCATGGCTCCACCTAATCTCTCGCCACTGCTTTCTAGCCTATATTAGAAACAAAGCTACCTTTTTACTTTTTACTCCCTCACTCCTCCAGAAGCACAGCTGACATTTTCTGTGGCACTGTTGTTCAAATGAGACATACTATCCCATTTAAGTTTGAGCAGCAGGGAGGGACTCAACTAGTACTAATATGGACCACACATCGTATTTTAGAGTTAAAAATTGTGACTTTGGTGGGAACACCAGTCAGTGCCCAATTTCTGCTGAGTTTCACAAGTAGTCAGCTTCCTAATCTCACCAAACTTTTTTGGAATAACTCCCTAGTTGCCCCTATTTCCACTCAGGGCAGAGATGAGTGGTGGTACACTTGAGGATTGGTAGCCAGCTATGCTGCCAGTGTCTTCTACCACATACTTAGAAAGGCCAAAGCTACCTTTAACATTACTGAAATTGGACTAGTTCTGTTAAAGTCAGCTGGTCCTTTTACTCTGAATTACTGCAGCTTTGGATCCAAGAGGAGTCCCACATTTCGATAGAAGAGTATCAAATGCTTATAACACCAAATTCTGCCCAGCACACTCACGTATGACTTGACCTCAGTGAGACAGGGGAGAAGAATCTGATGGGCATTTGTTGGTTTTCTGCTAGTTTCATTTTAATAGATCTCTGTCAAATGAATGCCAGACAGTTTAAACTCCAAATAGGTATTTTCAGATCAATTCATGCTGCCAATTGTCCCTAGAAACATTTTTATAATTCTAAAGTCTCTGAGGAGCTTTGGCTGCAAGACACATCACAGCTCCATCCCAGACCAAAAATTCTGCCTTTTATACATGACTTACATCACAAGAGACAGGTTTCATCTCCTCTCTCATCTCTTTAAAGAAAAAAATACCTTGAGAGCAGTATTTGCTACAGAACACAAGAAATACAGATTTACTAGTCTCATAATTTGTTATGTGATAGAAATAACAGCAGAGATGAAATAGTTGAAAGACCATTTGAAAATGAAATATTTAGAGTAAACTTTCATCATCCCAACAAAGAAGTTGGGTGCAAGAAATGCTTCAGATAAGTCTGTTGGGTTTTGCATTGGGAAACACAAGGGTTTTTGCTTTTTTTTTTTTACACAAAGATGAAATAGAATTTCTGTGTTGATAATGTGACACACAAGCTGTTTCAGAAACAACAGACTAGTGATATTTAGATCTAGTAAACATTATCTGCACAGGCAAAGCCATGATTTAAAAAACAGGAGTGCTGTTAGGTATCTACTTACAAATCTTAAGATTATTCCTTAAAATGACTGTGCCATGTTCAATACAGCATGGGATATGCATCTGAACCAAATGCTCACTGAATGGTGATGACAAATATATGTCTGCTACATGCATTTTATTCTGACTCTAAAACATACATTCATAGAATACATCATAACCACTCAGAGCAAACCGCTGAAGTGCATGCTCTGAGGGCATATTAAATATGTTGTCTCCTACACTGGCTGCTCAATTGCCAGAACACTGATACGGAAAGGGCTCATTTTTGCATTATATCCCCATTATATGCTGAAAGAGTAAGTGCTAACATCCCCTGCTCCCTCCATGAAAGGGAGCACTGTGGAGCAGGTTAATTACCTGCTGCAAAAAAAGCCCTTTCAGAAAGAAGTAACCACCCTGAGAAGATGCTGTACAGAAATGCAGGGAGCAAGTCTTGGATTAACTACTGGGTAAGTGGACCTGTGTACTGGGTTAGGCTGGATGGAGTTAATTTTCTTCACAGCAACCGACAAGGTGCTGTGTTTTAGATCTGCAACCAAAACAGGGTTGGTAACACAACAGTGTTTTACCTGTTGCTGAGCACTGCTTGCACAGGGCCAAGGCATTCTCTGTTTCTCACTCCACTACTTCAGCAGAGTAGGCTAGGGTTGGGCAAAGGAGTGAGAGGGCATGCAGCCAGGACAGCTGACCTGAACAGACTGAAGAAATAGTCGATAACATATAATGTCATAATCAGCAGTAAAACTGGGGTGGGTGAGTGTGGTTCCAAAGCAGCTGCTGCTTAGAGATTGGCTGGCCGTTGTCTGCTGGTGGGAGATGGTAAGTAGTTGCCTTTGTATCACTTGGGTTTCTTTGCTTTTTCTTCCCCCCCGCCCTCATTTACTTAATGAACTGCCTTTATAGCAATGCTTTTGCCCTTTCACTGCTCTCTCCCATCCTGCTGTCGGGACTGAGCAAGCAACAGAGTAGCAGCTTGTGTGACAGCCAGGGTCAAACCAGTACATTTAACTGGGTTTTCTACTGTTCTCCCTTCTAGGACAAACATTCTTAATACAGAAAGTCCTTCAGTTACTATGCCATGCCAAGCCAAGGCCACGTTTAAAACCCACCCTGGTTTTGGCAGCTGGGAGCTACTAGAAGGCTGAAGATGTAATTCTAAGGTGGCCATACCATGTGTTCAGTCTAGCTGTGGAGTGGCAGTGAAACTGTAGAAGTGATGGGTTGCACTACAAACCGCAATGAAGGAGTGAGAGCATAAAGAAAAAAAAACACCCTGCCTTAGGACTACAACTTGGCACCTACTCCCCCTCTCATTCAGTCCAGGTGATACTCTGAATCATTGCCTCAGGAAGGTGAAAGGGAATGTGATAAGACCAATGGGACAAAGCAGAGCTTACACTGCCACTTGGCACTCCATTCCTGCAAGAGCAACACAGAAATGAGACCTAGAAGAACAAAAAAAATTCTCCAGGGCCAGAAGAAGCACTAAAGATCACACACTGCTTTCAACTTCCAAATAAAACAGGGAGTAAAATAATGTGGAAAAAATTTTAGCAATTTAAAACAATGGTATACTTTTTCTTCCTTTGTAAGCTAGTTGGTCAGAGGCTATGATGCAGTCCATCTGCAGAAACCAAAGTAACTGCTCTGATTGTTTCTAAATCCAAACTGTCCAGCCTAAATCTCCAGTTCTCAAGCAGTAGTTGGTTCAATGGACTTTCCAAAGAGATGATATCTCTGCTTCAGCTGTCTCATCTGCTCCTCCTGCATGGTTATTCTTGCTGCAGCATCGCTCTCTAGTTAGTTTAGACTGCTTCCCACAAAGCAGTCCATATACTGGCTTTAATAACCAACAGTCAAAAAAAGTATTTAATCCATCAAAACTGGCAGACCCCAGCACCCCTACTGCCAGCATTTATGTATGTGATTTACATGCTAAAGTGTCCTCTCACTCCACTATCTCCACTAGGAAAGTAGAGTCTGAATTTCTCCTGAAAAGTTGTCCCTTCAGAACACTGTCTTCTGCTTATCTCCCTGCACAAGACAGAGCTGGAAGAGGCCAGCTTGTAGTTTGGTTACAAATGAACTTCAAAGGACATTCAAAAGCTTTAAAGGGCCACTGGAAAGTCTGCGTGTGGATGGAATGCCTTTTTGGCATGACTTAAAAGCTCTGCATGCCGTATATACACTCAAGAACAGTGCACACAATTTTATTAAGAACTTCGTAATGATATAGATTTCTCACTTAAACATACAACTACCCATAGAAAAGTGTTGCCTGTATTTTTTAAACACCATGTAAATAAAACAAATTTATTTTTAAGACAGGATAAACTGCTATAAAAATGGTGCACAGTCAAGTCATACAAAAATACAAAATTTGTTTCCATCTGCAGTCCTAGTTGCAATTACAGGGAAAAGTCCCCACTCAGGATTTCCAGTGCGCAGGGAACACAAACTCGTGGAACCGGTCATGGCAGAAATGTTTTATCAAAATGAGCAGAATACAAGGCTTCTTCGATTAAGCACTTCCAATAGCCTCCAAACAAGATAAAAATCAGTTTCTCTGGAAGCAACTGGGGACGTGGTAAGTCTTTTAGCCTTGGAATCCAGTTTCTAGGATTCATCTAAGCCAGTTCTTAAATTTCTGTTGCTAAACCCTATTGATCTATACCATACACAGTGCTGAGTGCCACTGCTGTCTTAGCAGGAATGTCTGCTTTCCACAAAAGTAAGGCTGCTCCAGTGTTTCTGCTAGGCAAGTGTGACCTCTGACTTGCACAGAGAGGCCTCACCAGTGCTCCAGTCTGAACCCCTGTGTTGAAGCTCTAGTCCAGTTAGCACTTACACAGATGTGTAAGTTACAACTTCCATACTTAGAGAGCCCTTCTGAAGTTAGTGGAATTACTGATATGATTCACTTAAATGGGTGTAAAAGTGCTTTCAGGACTTGGTAATTCTGTCTCTCTGCCTCACCAACAGCTATCCTTTCTAAATGTATATTTATTGTCATACCTTTCATACAGTTTGGGGTCTGTGATATGAAAAGTGTAAATCTTTTTAATTGGCTTACCGCAAGAAACTTAACAAATTTAAGTTATCAAATGCCTTCTGGAAGCAAAAGTGAAATATTTTACTATTGCCAAAAGATAAGAGCACGAGTTAGCTCCATGATATTATACAATTTTTTAAACCTTCAGCAGCAATTTAGAAATCTGATCCTCTGCCAGGAAGCACAAGTAACTGCTTACTTACTAAATCTTGATAACATGAGTTGTGTATGTCTCTACCTAGACACACCTCTCTACTCCATTACAAAGCTTCTGTAAAAAGACCTTTCTCTTTCAAAAGATTTTCTTGAATGGAGTGATCAAACCACTGAGGCATCATTTATTTGTAGAGAGCTTGTATTTAGTGCAATAAGTTTAAAAATTCTGCTCTGAAATACTAACTTTACATTAACAAAAATAGTTTCCTTAAAAAAATTGTAACAAAAGGAATATATAGCATAGACAGATAATGTATTCTTAGCAAATACATTTAAGCATTTACCATTACAATACGCTGAATAATTGAATATTAGCATTTATATCTGGCAAGCTTCCAGACTGAAAAGAAACTATGTATCAATAATAATAAAAAAGCATGTTCTTTGTCATTATTTAATAATTTCTGATAATTATACTGGCAGCCACACTTCCAAAGAAATGTTTCTCTGCCCTTTCCTGTTTTAGTCACCCACTACAGTACATACACATATGGATCAAACAACAGGCAAGGAATGATCCTTTCTACCTCCCAGAGCTCTCCAGCATTAAATGAATTGAAGCATACAATACTTTTTTATGTACAGTAGTACAGTTCATTTCTCTTCCCCTCCTCAGCATCTTTGTATCTAGTCATGAATTAATCATGAGTATGGCTAAAACTGAGCTTTAACAATCTGTTATTTCAATTGCCCATATGCAGAATCTATACCCTTCAAAGGAACACTGCTGAAGTGTGAAGGAGGCTACTGAACTCAAGGGGAGGATAGAGTGCAACAGGTATGAGGGGCAAGTAGGGTAAAGAAGAAAGTTAATTGCATATAAAAATTATCTGTCCCCATTTTGTAGGTTCTGTTTAATAGGAGATGCAAGGGCTCCCACACATCTGAATACCTGAGGAGTTGATTATTGTGATAACTGATACTAGTAAACAAACTGTGCCCTGCCAGGGCTGTAAAGTAAAATAGCTGCTTACAAACCATTCAAACGGAATGAATTCTGACTGAAACCATCTTTTGAAAAACTAAGTTTAAGACTTCTCTTGATTTTAAGGTTTTCTGTACGTGTAACTGTCCTGAATTTAATGCAAATTCAAAAGAAACTAAACAAGTAAAAGTCTCGGCAGATTAGCAGTGTCATGGGAGATCTGTCTCTAAATCCAGTCATGATTTCAGATTATCTTTACAATGATTCCTCCTCCAGATTGTAAAATACCAAGCAGATAAGAATCAACATTTCCATGACCACAATGAATAATTTAAGAAATGGAACAATGATAAAGCTGCTTGTAAAAGCCACCCGTATGAAAAGAGTACATGTTTCACAAAAATAATTGTTAAAAAAAGTTTTAAATCCCTGTTCCTTTTTTCTGATTTTGGCTGTTAATTTATATATATATATATATGTATGTATATATGTATATATATATATACTGTTTTGGAATGTCAATGGGTTCCAATATGGCTGGCTAGTTTCAAGATGAACTTGCTCCAGAGGCCTAGAAAACAAAGTCATATAGTACAGTCTTAGACAAATGCCAAAGGACAAGGAGAAACTGAGTCAAAGGGGTCACTGGAAGCCATAAAGAAAGAAGTGTGAAAAGGTGGGTTTTTTCCTTGTGCCCTGATACAAGAACAGAAAGTCCTAAGTGTTTCCTGACCATATTAATACCTACTTTAAATAAAACTGCATTCAGGGCACTTCACATTTATAAATAATTGTCATATCTAAGAAATATCTGCATTTCAGGGCTACTGAAACAAAGCAGCAAAGACTGTTTCTAAAAGGTGACAAAAATAAGTAGCATTAATCTAATTTTCAGACATGCAATTTTGAGACTATGGGCATAGAACAGGCTGATGAATGATCCTATTCCAAATAAAACCAAGGCCTTTATCAATGCTTGGAGGAAAGGTATCAGAAATTTAACGGAGGAAACTGCTGTGTCCCATCCTTGCCAGGAAGTGAGATCTTTAAAAATCTGCTCAACTGGAGCTGAATGCTCCAAAACACAAAATCACTTGAGAAAACAAGGCCAAATCAGTTCCAAACAAAACAATTACATGAGCAGGAGAACTGGGAGTAATTCAGCAGGTAACTCCCATGATGAGCCCCAACTGCTCAGCACCTTCTGCAAGATGCCTGTGAGGACTTACAGCCAGTACCAGCCTCAAGTGCCTAGAAACAAGTTCCTAAAAGACCACCCTTGACTGGCAGGTATTTGGTTTGCCCTTTTATAAGGGACAGGGTGAATAAAGGTTTTACTCATCCAAGCTTTAGGCAGTTAAGTAGAAAAGTATAAGTAACAATCTGTAATAGCACTGATAACAGTGTAAGTGGAAAACTACTTAAGGTAAACCAGTTATTTGAATTAGAGTTTAACAGAATAAAATTTTGAACAGAAATTTTGGTGCGTCTTGGGGGTTTGCACAGCCCATTCTCCATCATTTTAATGGCATATTTGCATCTACAGCATTTAGATCATTCTGAAAATCCCAACATTAGTGACTGTTTGCACAGCTAGAATTACTCCCAGAAGAAACAGTAAACGAGCATAGAATTAGGTGTTTGCATATATAAACACAGCAGCATTTAGGCATAAGCAAATCTAGAAACTGATATGCCATAATGAAATAGCAAAACAGACAAAACTACACATCTATCCAGTCTATAGAAGGAACCCATTTCAGCTTGGTCAAAAAGTGCTCATGCAACATGGCTTCATGTACATCATTGAAAAAAATAAATTCTTCTGTTAGCATACACTTATTTAGATTCCATTTGGTTCAAAAGTCATCCCCATGGTATGGAAATGAATCAGACCCCAAACACTCTGAAAAAGTAATGACAGAAAAATATTCTATTTCACAAAGTCATATTGCACGATGACAAGTCATACCTTGTCCAGTCTGGCTCTCCATTATATGCTCTCTGTTCTTCACCTTCCAAACTTATCCTCCTATTTGTTATCTGTATCATGTATAGTGTTCCTTATTCCAGGCTACTCAGACATGCAATGCCTTCCTAACAGGCACACTATAAGTAAAACAGGCTGCAGAAGCATAAATGATGTATTGTTCACTGTCTGTGCATCTGACAGTGTGAGATGGAAAGAGCACACAAGAGACAAGCAACATAAGTAGTTTGCAATAAAAACAAACAACTGGGAGAAATGTCATTTGAGCAGGTTGAAAGGAATCACTGTATCCAATTCCTTGGCATTGTGAAAAATAATTTGGTGAGGGCTTTAAATGCCTGGTCCTACTTTGCAACAATGGATGCGCTCAATAGTATTCTTCAGGCTTTTGCAGTGAATGTAAGACAAGTAAAAATTGTTCATCTCAGGGTTGAGAAGAGATTAAAGTCAGAACAGCTCCATGAATTTCAGAGTCATCTTATTTTTAGACTAATATTCAGCAACTGGGGCTGTCTGTGTATACCACATAGCATGCACCATGAATCCTAATGAAATGGTACTGCATTTGTTTCATGTAAGACAGTTCCTTTCATCTTACTTTTACAGGAGATGGTCTCAGCTGTGACAAAAACTCTGCCATCCAAGTGATAGGCAAGCTCACAAACAGAAAAAGCAGAACATCTTGAGTGATACAGAGAACAAAAACTTCTCCTGAAGAAGTGCAGTCAGTAAAGACAAAGAGGGAGAAGAAGTAAAAGTGAAATTCTTGGAGGATCGCCACCTCCTCATCTGCACCTACCATTGGTTTTAGCTCTCTGCTCTCAGCTCCACCTGCCCGGCCAGCTTCTTTCATAGATTTCCTACTATTCTCCACAAACTCCTGAAAAACAGTAATGAAATGACAAGTGCTCTCTTAGCTCAGACTGTAAACATCCAGTCTCAAGACAGAACTTTAAGAAGTAACTGCTCAAAATACCAAGACTATTTGCATCTCCCTCTTCTCTCGCTCATACTTGGCCACAAAGTAGCAAAAAAGCCTGCCAAATAGCCACAAAGGTCTCTCTCATTTAATTCTTGAAGCCAGACAGATATTTGCCTTATGTGCTCTTACAATTTTTGCATGTACCACAAAATGCTCTCCTTTATGAGGAATGTAAGTAAAAGGCTCATTGTCAAAAACCACCTCCTGAACAACCCAAACCAAAACCAATACCAAACCACAACTAACCTCCTCCCGCACACCTGAGTCTTCGGTGTCCAGCTAATTTTCCCAATTTCCCTCAAGCCAATCACTTTTTTCCAGATCACAACCTCCTATTTATGAAGATTAGCAAAGCCAATTCAATTTTATGCAATTTTTTTCTCTTAAAGGCAAGCATTCTGCAGCAAATGTCAGTAAACTTTAGCTTCTCGTGTTTTGTGATATTGACTGCTGACTAAAGAAACCCCAATGCTTTTATCATTCATCGGTGTTTTCTTCCAAGAGAGCATACTGAATTTTCTTCTTACTCTCTTCTAAAAAAAAGAACTCATCATAAAGTCACCACATTATATAATCTAGATTCTGTAGTGATTTACCAAAGAATTAGCATTCCCACAAGTAAAAACTATGCTAAGAAGCCATAAGAATCTTCATCTAGACTACGCATCGGGGTACATTTTACAGAGAAATATTCTACAGCTGCCACTTAAAAAGACTGTCAAGAAAACTTCCTACTCAACAGCAAAGTGAAGGGCTCAGGAAGCAAAACTTTTATAGCTTTGTTTCTAGCTACTATGAACTGGGAAAAAGATAAACAAAAAAGGATGACCTGAACTGGCCTTGCAAAAAGCCTTGACAAAACATCTAAGCTCCAGGACAGAACATAAAGCCTATGTGTGATAGACAAGAGTCAAATTCTGGTTGCTATCTACCTGAAAGAAGTAGAACTCCGCTATAGCCATTATCTATGTGTAAGGTAGAATATTCTGATATTTTTTTCTCTTCCACATCCCAAAGAGAAATCCTTCCTAGGAAAGTATAAAATCTAAGCCTTTCCTCCTGGTTTTCCTTCCTTCCAATCTGCACTGTAACATTTACAAGACATGATACCCAGCAGTAGGATTCTGCAAGATAACTGCTCATCTAACAGACAGCAAATAGCAGCAAAACCAAGGGAAGGAAGCATCATTACTTATCTGATGCTCATCAGATGACACTGCTGCTCAAGCCATGAACAAGAGGCCAAGGTTAAAAAAATGACAAAAACATATTGAACTCAGGATATAAAGTCGTTTCACTGTCAAAATACCTATTTTATGGAACCACATCCTTGGACTTTGAGAGCCAGAGGAAACTTACCATGAGAACTTTATCCATGTAGAATTCCCTCCCAGGGCTCCCATCGTTGTATTTAGTATCGATGGCAAAACATAAGAAAAGGACATCAACAACCATTTCATAAATGGAAAGGAAGCAGTGGGCAACCAGGAATGCAAAGAGGCAGACAATGATGAGTGGCAGCACCCAAATGGTGTAATCTCGTTGGTAATTCAGCAACATAATGCCGGCCAAACCTGTGCTGCAGACAATCAGGACCTGAAGAAAAGAAGAAAATAATAGATGACTCTAAAGGCATAAGCCTTTTGATAATTTTTGCTTGGTTTATTTTTCTAAAGCAAATGTGCTTCGTGGTCTGCCAAGGCTCGAACTAGAGGTTACAGGTGCTAGTGGTAACACCTTTACCTCCTGGATTCCCCACATTCCCGAGTGTAAATAACATTTTATCTATTGATTCAGCATGTGCAAATCAGAATTGTTACATATCCTTCATCACAAAAGGTATTTTTCAGAGAAAATTACATTTATATTCTGCTGACATAGTTCTTGTTTTATAGAACATTCTTGTATAAAAGAACTACCCTGTCAGTTTTTAAAACCCCACAACCTGATGCTTCTGATCAACTGATGTGTAGTGGTTTTTGGTTTGTTTTTGGTTGGGGTGGAGGAAGAAATTAGGTCTTAGGAGAATGGTATTTTTCATCTTGCTGGTGGAAACTGCTTCCAAACTTTTCTAACCAGCATCTCACCTCCATACAGGAGAAAACAGATCAGAATTCATGAGGCACTTCATGCAACAGCCCCTACAGAATTACGCTATGTGTAAGGCCCTCACCAGGTATCAGTTTGTCAGAAACAAATGGTTGTGGCCATTTAACTTTCTGAACATTTCTGAATTTATTACTATGAACACAAAATTGTAAAATAGTTCAGAAAATACCACATTGGACTGGTAGAGGATAAGCAGGTAGACTAGCATTGATTTAGTTGATAATATTTTTAACATGCTGCACTCTTCACTTTAACTTTTCTGCCATCCGTGCATTTTTTTAATAATTCAAGAGACATCTTTTCAGGAGAGTGTTTCCTAACACCTTTTGGAGTCCGCCATAAAACTCTGTTATGCAATTTCATGTTGTCCCAAGTATTTATGTCTCCCTTAAGTGTTTATTCCTTCTCATGTCTTACTGACTTAGTTACTGTTTTCAAAGTTCAGTCCACTGTACTCTGATTGAGCAGAAATAGAGGAGTATAATAAGAAATACAGATTAGTTCAATCAGTGTCTGAATGCTTAGGCACAGGTGATTTGAGTAGATTGGCATGGTTTTAGTAAATAATGGCATAAAATCCTTCAAAAGATAGAAGCAATTCACTGGTTTGTATTTTCATAAAGTATATCTCCATCACTTGGGGACCCAAAAAGCTGACTGACCACAGCAATTATTCTAGTCTTCTTTTAATTTGATGAGTAGAGCTAACTTAGTTCTTAAGTTGGCAATTTCTCATAGCAGGCTTCTGTACTCTCTTCCAGTCCAAATTTGTCATAAAGGGTGATCAGTAATATGTCAAATTTTCAACATAAACCTAGAGAGCCTTTACTAAATAGAACTTCAAGTAAATGCTTCCTTTCCTTACAAATAGATGCTTTAACCACAAAATCTAACAAAACCTTAGAATTTCTAATCACTTTTCTCTTGACTGCCTAAAAAAATCATGCAAAAGGTGTCAATCTTCAGCTATTCCTCTCTAGTCAGTTCTACTTAATGTAAGTGGATCCCTCTCTAGTCAGTTCTGCTAAATATAAGTGGATCATCTGTTTATCCTCCCTATCCTAGACAGCCTCTCATAATATGGTACAGCTAGATGTGATAAAGTGCTCACTGAGAAACAAGATTTTTAAGGCACTTCGTATTTGGGGTGCAAGCTGTTGCTAAAGAAAGCTCGCTTCTATGTAGGTCCATTACAACTGTGTGCAGCATACCTTGCCTAGGAACAGCATAAAATCTCCAACTGTGTTTATGGCAGCCACTCGCAAAGCATTTTCCACGAGGATAACAAAGGCATCCTTTGCTGAGGTGCAGAAATTGGTGCTGTTGATAGCTGTGGCAGTATATGCATTCTACGAGGAGGAGATTAAAGACTTATTCATGGAATGATCAAGTATTTCAGAGGGAGGGTGGGGAAGGTGAGAGGGAAGATACAGTTTCTGAGTAAGTCACATTCATCAGATGTTAATGAACAAAAATTCCCCTGAGATTTGTTGAATCAAGCAATATGTACCAGCTGACAGAAGACTATGAGGTAAAGAATTACTATTCTTCTTGTCTCTTGCTCATAATTTATGCATTAACAAGTTTGTGAAAAAAACCTCATTAAACAGAATTTGGAATTTCTCTGCAGGAGGAAGTGAACAGTGGCATAGCTACAGAAATTAAGTAGTTGGGAAAAAAATCTTGAAATATAGTAGAGTTTGGAGTCACACAAGTCAACCAAGATAATTTCTAGATACTTAACTAGATTGCATTTTAGGTTAGCCAGGACAGTTTTCAAGGATTACATTAGGGTTTATTAAGTGCTTTCTTCTGATTTTATTTTCTATATTACCTCAAGCGAAAAAAAAATAACATCTGTGAAAGAGGTAGTAGCAAGATATTTATATATATACATGAGAGATGTATTACAGCCCAATAAATGCACAATACAAGGGGTCTGACCAGACAATGTGCTACAACTTGCAAATGTTTTTCCATTTTGTAAATGATGATGACAATATGTTATTTTGTACAGTTCTTACATTGTGTGAATCTTAAATACTACACCTAGAAAAGCTTCATTCGCTTTTCACAGCAAACGCATTTTAAAACTCAGGTGTAGTTTAACTGAGTAGACATAAGGGAAAAGATCTCCAACTACTAAACAAGTTGTTACAAAGCTGAGATATCATGTTCATAAAGATGAATATTGACTATTCTTTTGTCTTGTACATTGCAAACATCAGTGTAGTGATTTGCAGTGTAATTTCAGTAATGGAGACAAGACTGAAGTACTGTCATTCAAATTCAGTTCCGAAGTATGATACATTATGTGTAGCCTCAGACTGGGAATATATATACTATCATCAGCTCTTATGTAAAACTTGAATACTGAAGATCTTACCTGATTTAAGTAGGTCAGGCACTTTTCTAAACACCAAAGGCAGCAGATGCAGGCTTTAAGCATACAGCGAGCACATGCATTTTCCTAGGAAAGCACAGAATATGGGAAAACAAAGAGTGAACCCAAGAGAACTTAAGAAAATAATATTCCTTTGTGTTACAGTAACTGATACTCAGCTTGCTAACTTAAATAATCCATACCAGTCCCACGGTCTGGATTAAATATTCAGAGAATCATACAATGGTTTTGGTTGGTTGGGACTTCCCCACCCTGAGGGGGACATTTTTCATTAGACCAGGTTGCTCAAAGCCCCATCCAACATGACCTTTCGAACCTTTCCAAGGATGGGGCAGCCAGAACTTCTCTGAGCAACCTGTTCTAGTGCATCACCATCTTCATAGTGAAGAATTTCTTCCTTACATCTAATCAATTTGAAAACAAGACTTCCTCACACTGATTAATTTAACAGGTAAACACATCAGGCCTTGATTTTCAGTAAGAAAATGGAATCTGTTTCTCTTACTTTTCCTTTGAGTTGTGTGTGAATATACATAAGAATCATTCGTGGTATCTTCACTAGTGTGATAATGAAAGATCCCTTTGCTACTGTTCCTAGGTGGTAACAAACAAGGCGATTAACAGATGCCAGAATAGGAGTAAATGGCAGATTTCTTTTCTCCCTGTTGAATAGAGAAAAAGAATGAAGTAGAATGATCAGTATGTATGTGTAATCATCTAGAAGTGCTAGAAATTCTCAAAATAACATGCAAAAAGAATATATTACCCTCATACTAGCTTTTGCTCCACCTTGTGCAACTCAAGATTTGTCTCCAATATGGAAGTAGGACTAGGATACAGAATCAGTATGCCATATGGGTATAGTGGTGGTACATTCCCTTCTTCCCCCCACTCTTTGGGTTGCACTATGATCTCAGAAATTAGGCCTTGGCCTTGAAGAATAGCACCTGGGCTCAGCTTCTCTTGAGCCTATCAGAAACACTGCTTCCAGGAATCTGTCCTATCTAACAAGCTCCAATATTTAATGAACAGCCTTGGAAACTTACTTTTTGTGCCTGAATAACAACCTACATCAAACAACATTTTTGTTATTGAACTTTTAAAGAATGTTACCAACCCAAATTGCAGCCAGGATGGAAAATTACTATGACTAAAGCCAATGCTCCTGCAATCCTACAAACTCCTGTACCACAGTGAATTGTGATGAGCAATCTTCCTCTGAGTGGGATGCCTCTCAGAGCCAGAGAACTCTCAAGTTTGTGATATTGGGAGGATGGATGTTAAATGCTACCAATGGAGCCAGGGCTGATCTCTCTACTCCTCGAGGCTGAACTCTTGCCCATTGAGAAGATGCAAAGGGATCTGAAGTGGCTACTTCACTGAGGTCAGGGGAACATTTTCACGGGTAGATTCCCTGCGCATACTTGTTAGGTCTGTGTGCACATTGAGTGCGAGAGTGTGACTGTGCTGTAGAAAATGGACTGTGAGCCCCAGACTGGAAAGTTTGATCTGTGAGTTATTGTTTTGCTTATAGTAAGTTCTATAGAATCTTCTGTTAAATTGTTTAAATTAGGCTATAGATTAAGTGATGCTAAGTTTAAGTGCTGTTAAAACCTTTAGGCCTAAACTGGTCAAGTCTGGGGCCAAATTTGGCAAGAGGGTCCATTCTGAATCTTGTGACTCAATGGGAGGGTCTTCTTCATTCCTTTTTATCCATACCCTTTCCCATTCTTACACTTTTTTCCATCCCCAGCCTCCACATAAATAATTTCAATTTTACATTTTTAGATTTTTTCCTATTTTTCCTCTGTGTGCTTTAGGTATCTTGCAAGTAGTAGAGTGAGCCTTGTCAATTAATTTTGTTCACTTTCACCTTTATATTAAATCTCTTTTTGCCAATACCATTGCTGGTGTACTTTGAGTGACTTAAAGCACTAATTGGCTGCATTACCACTATGTACAACTACCAGTTTCTAAGTTAAATCTGTTGGTGTGCAATTCAAAATCTTCCCAAAAAATGAGAAACCATGCTAATATTTTTGTCAGACTACTTATAAACATGCCTTCTCCTTTTTGTTCTATTGGAGATCTTTGAGTAGACTTTGGAGAGGATAAAAACAATTTATTACTTTCATTTATTTATCATTATTTATTATTATAATTTTTATTTAATTTTTGCATTTGTGATTTAGCTATTGTATCATCAAGGTACCAAGTGATGGGCCTTAAAACAAGTAGCTAGTTGAATACTTACTTTCATGGCTTGAAGGTATTCTCTCTTAGAGTGCTTATTTTTCTTTTGTACCAAGGAATTCAATTTCTCTCTCAAAATACAGCTCTATTAAGCATTTAAAGAATTTAAGGATTTTTCCTTATTAGAAATAAGAGCATGATAATAAGCATTTTAAAGGAACATGTACTAACATTCCGAAGATAAAATAGCTCCCTGGATTGGGAGGGATATGAGTTTCATTCAGAAAAGATAAAAAGTAGAGTTTTCATTCCATGAGAGTAAAATCTGCATAACTTAAACCTGAAATATTAATTATTAAAATAGGTTTACCCTGTATTTTCTTTCAGTTGACCTTCAGAGCTGAGGTGAAGGAAGCCAAATTCTACTCCCTGTTGGGACTAGAATATGCATATAAATGTTTTTATGCCCAGACAACCCAAACACTTCCACGTTTTCAGATAAAAATTTTCAAGTTCCTCATTTTCAAGGCAGAGTCTGTAATTCAGAACACTTTGAGGTCTGTTATTGCCTGAATTGACAGCAACTCAACTGGCTAAGGTGAATGAACAGTGAACATACATAAAACATTTCTCCATGGATAACCTCATCTCATTTGCTGTGGAATGATGCTCATGTGCAAAATAAGGGGTCCAAATTAATGCCTTTTCCTTTCTTATTAAGTCACTTTTCAGATTATGATTGTACCTTAAAATGCTAAAAGAGGACAACAGTAGACTGAAATGAGTATGTGCTAACTTAAAATAAAATTTCTGTTATGGAACTGTAAGGTACAGTTAAAGTAAAAATCATTCACCCTCAG
Source organism: Formicarius rufipectus (assembly GCA_013399695.1). Taxonomy (NCBI): domain Eukaryota; kingdom Metazoa; phylum Chordata; class Aves; order Passeriformes; family Formicariidae; genus Formicarius; species Formicarius rufipectus. The sequence continues at coordinate 100,874 of VXAU01000749.1, forward strand.
GTGATAGAAAATACATAAACTTACAGATGAAGCACATACATTGCTAAGAAATCTATTTCAATGTGCAGTTCTTCTCGTTTTTCTGTATTTTCCTCATTCTTTACTCAATCTAGTTTTATTATCACAAGATTACATTCCTGTAATATCTTGTAATAATTTCACAGATGTATTTCATTGGTATACTGATGATTTCATCGTTAATAAATTGGCAGAATTTCTGATAGCACAGTAAATTGATACCTTGCCTTTGATAATGTTTTTTAAGGACTGAGACAGAAAAAAAGTCAAATGTAATCCACATGACAGACTCAATTACAAAGACAAACCAATTAAACATTTGTATTTTGAACTACACAGATTGAAAAAATATCAGCATACACTACTTAAAACCCTCTATTTTTTAGAGAAACACTCTTGAAAGCACATGGCAAGAATACAGTATGGTTACTGGATATCACTACAAATTTTTACACTGAACATTCTTCATATGAAAAGCTAGAAGTACATACCAAACCCCAAAAGCTGAACTTCATGAGTTTAGGATACTTACGTTCTTTTTTGCTTGGGGATAGCATAACTCCATCACTTCATCGATATTGTTTTTCCTTTCTTAAGTAAACTATATACCAAAATCTAATACTTCAGATCACTGAAGTACCACTTTTTCTCACAAAATACTAACAAATCATCTGATAGCACTTTTTTTTTTCCCCTTAAAAATCTGGGTTCTAAATGGTTATTTAAGCCAAAGATTAATGCCTTATTTAAGAAAAATTTTAGGCAATCTTAAATTCAGAAAAGTTTTCAAGTACTAGAGACTATAGCTAAGTTCGCAATTCTGCAATCAGCTTCCTAGCTCTGTAAAGCACAATTCTTGATTGGTAAAACCACTGCTTAATAATTAGTATTTCCTTCTTAGACAGCTAGCAGATACATACAGAACAGCCAGCACAAAGTATTCCCAGATACACATTTTAGTTCCAAATACATCAATGAAACACTGAGTTTTAATGCACATATATTTTATATTAATTTTTATTTGTATATGATTTTGTCAGAATCTAAGTTATGAATCTAATAAGACCTTAAGTAATCCTGTGAAAGAAGGATTAATGAAGATTAATGAAGCACTGTAAATAATTTAAAGGGCACTGTTTTGCAATTAAATTAATAATCAATTGTTCTCAATATTTTTTAATCTCTATGAAGCTTATCAGCATTAATAATTAATAACACAGATGACCTTCCAGGTGCATCCTGCTTTGTAAGCAACCAGCCATGTCTGTACAATGTGCATAAGTTACAAGTCAAATAAGATTTCAAGTCTCAAATGTCAAGAACACCATTTGTAATCAGCAAAACAGTTCTTTTAGGACCTCACAATTTAAAGAGGGGCAAGACACTTTAATGGCTCTCCAGTTTTCACAACAGAAGCAAGTATTCTCCCCAAGACTTCTCTCCCTCATTATTTATGCTAAATCAATGTTCAGGCAACTCATGGTAAAGGTATCTAAGTCGTTCTTACCGTGTAAAATAGTATGTCACAACAGCCCCTGCTACTGTCATCTGCTGACAGGCTAGGATAAACTCGCTGATCCAGACGAGTCCCACTACATGGTACCACCACATGTATTTTAAAGGACCTACCATCCGAAATTCAACAAATCCTTCTTCATTTGGGACAGGACTACCTAGAAATAAGTGAGGGTAAACAATAAATTGGTGCTTACATCAACTCATAAACAAGGAAGTATATAGTATTAGCAGGTCACAACCAGTTACAGCAGAACCCATCTAGCTTCTACTAATAGTTTTAAGTGTCATGTTTAGGGAGACTGTTCTTAAGAAAGATATATCTTTTGAGACAATCAGTATCATCGCTTTTGAGGAAACAAAAAACAAACCCACAAAAAAATCCCATTCTGAGTACACTCAAAATCCTGCAACAGTTATTTTCACTTTCAGCCACCTGGTGAATATTTCCACAATGAACCATCTTCACATAGCAAAACTTCCTATACTTAAACGTAATAGAAGCCTATTTCAGTCATTATTCACTTGAGTTTGCTGCTCTATCAGTATTATTCATGCAGCAAGAGTCAGTATTAAACTTCACAGTTCCTTACATCTACACGTCAACACTAACAATCACTTTTGTTTTCCTTATGGTAAGTCTTTTGTACAAATATTTCAACAATATTTGTAGATCTAAAGCTATTTAAAGACATATGGAACAGTTGTAGAGATTCTAAACATATGATTTCATAAGTGTAGAAATTCATTGACTCTTTGTCTAATGTGAATAGCAGTATCAGGTACAGAGATTGACAGCATGTCAGAACACTCCTAACTGATAACAGTGAAGATACTGAATGTATATAAGCTAAAAGGATGCGTTTTTGCAGAAGCAAGGCTAGTTGAAGGGTCCTGCCAGTAAAATATAGTATCAGACTAAATTCTGCCACAAATTTAGTGCCTGTGCAGTGGTCTGACTCAGAGAGTGAAGCACAGGGCTGAGACGTCTATTTCTAAAAGCTCTTGCTGAACACAATGTTTTCACCTTATGTGGTCTTCACATCAGGCACAAACTAAGAATACATTGGTTGCTCTCAGAATACAGTGTGTGTACAGCAGAAAAATCTCCCTGATAATTCTGGAATAATAATGGACACCTAAGTTAAAAACAACTGAAAATGAATTCAACTGTATTTACATTGTGGGAGACAGTAATAGTGTGGAACAGTCCTTTCATTACTACGACTTTATGTGTGTGGCTACAGTACAATACTTTGTGAGAATAGCTGCAAGATTACAGTATTTTTAACTTGCTTGTATAAAATTAGAGGGAATTATCGAAAAAAATTGTTATAGCAGTTGTAATAACAGAGCCTTGTGGTTTGCAACATGCCAACTTGCATCAAATTAAAAAGCCAGCCTAACACACAGAGCACCATGCTGGGAATGCAGACTCAAATGCACAATAACTTTCCGGAAACAAGTGTTTTGAAGTCAGTGAAGCAGACAAGAACAGAAGCACAACAGGTGGGCTTTTTTCTTAGAAGTTCCCATGCGCTTTTTAGCCAATTCTGCTTGAAGCCATTCAGTGAAATTTATTTAAAATAAGCATTAGCTGCTTACCTGTAGTACCAAGGAAAAGCAGGACTGTGATCCAGTATGTCCAGAAGAGGATAAGCACAAAGAATGTCCAAAATGGCTGGAAGACTAGAAGTGGCAGGTGAATGAAGACCTTACCAGCCACATGGAACAAGGCAATGGTGAGAGCTACTCTTTTGCGCATAATTAACATGATCAAGAACAAGATAACCTAGAGGGAGAAGTTTCCAAATCACATTTTAGGGAACAGAAAAATAACCAACCTATTATTTCAACAAAGCTAGGATATTCAAACACACTAAATTTAACACATGCTCAATTTATAAGATCACAAGACAAAAACACACAAAAAACCCCAACCTCTATTAGCTTCTTCGGTGACAGGTTATTTGCGAAATAACACTTTGGTGGAATTCCAGTCTCCTATTGATTTATTTGGAACCATCATCAGCCTCAGACTGATGAGACTAGACTAGATTCTATTCTCAATTATGCTTTACAAACAGTGAAATGAGCAAGTTCCAACAAATACAATTTAACAATCATATCTGACTATGATATGATGATCTTGTAGCATGTATGTACCTTAAAACAATGCAGGGAGTAAGAATTCAGGAGGGGAAACAGAGAGGGACCTTTGGATTAGGATGTGAAACAACAAGAGGAAAAGAGGGAGTCTACAATTTCTGGGAAGTTAGTCAAATGTGGGCAATTTTTAGAAGTAAGGGCAGTGTCTCTGAAATGAACAGTAAGGCCTGAAGAAGATAAATTGGTTCAATAATCAGTGTTAGTGTTTCAGCTCACAAAGATCCTTCTGTAAATGGAACAAATTTGAGAACAACTGATTTCAGAAGTAGAACCTAAAAGTTCTAAGGACTTTTAGATATACTGAAATTACTTAGTACCCCTGAACTGGGAACCTAAGAAAAATCTCTTTGCATCAGCAGTGCAATATTGTACCTATTCTTGGAAGTCCCTGTGGACATTTTACAGTAGACAAAAGTAACTGCAGCATTAGAAGATCTCTCCTGACTCAAAATCAGATATTAGGGAAGAGTTCCTGAAAGTTAAAAAAATAAATTAAAAAAAAAAAATTACTGCAACGAAACTTGTGGCAGAAACAAACTTCAAAAATGTCTGCAATATCAACCTTTCACCTGAATAAAAAAATTAGAGACCACCAAAAAGACAGAACAAGAAAATAATACTGTTATTAGCAAAGCATACCGTGAAGACTGTAGCTGCAATGGCATAGATCAAGAGAGCCTGAAGATTGTCTTTGGCTATTTGAGTCTCGAGAGCTCTGGCAGACAGTTGTTGCTTAGCATAGAGCCACCATAGGACTCCTGTACCACCTATGTTTTAGTGAGAAAACAAAAAGGATAAATTAATAATACCTTCTCTGTGAATATATTCTTTTCATAGTCTCACTCCTCTACAACTCTGTAGAGACTTGTAGAGACTTAACTCTGTTTTAGAGTGAAGTGGAAGGACTAGTTCATGGGGAGCCCTAACAATGAAAAACACAGCTCCCACTAGAGAGGGTTATATGGTAGGATGTCTGTATATGTACAATAAAGCAGGGAGTAAGAATTTAGGAGGGGAAACAGAGAGAGACATTGGGATTAGGATGTGAAATAACAACAAAACAGAGAGACTACAATTCATCGGAAGATTAATCAAAACAAGAATGACCAACAGCCTGATGCTGGAACAGCACCTCAGGTAAATTACATGTAGCTATACTTGCTTCAGACAATGTCTCAGGCACTGGGAAAATCATCAGTAAAAGACATAAGGAGGATAATACTAAGTGAGGTACTATTTTCTCACCCTAGAATATCATTCACCTGTTCTAGCTGTCTTTCTAAGGTAGAACTTAAGACAGGTCTCCAGCCTCTCAGGGATATAACCACTCTCCTCTGATATATTTCTGTTCTCTTTTGAGTATTCTTCTCTGTTCTGATGTTATTTCTGAATCAAATGCATAAGCCTAGCAGGGAGGTTGGACCAGATGAGCCTCTGTAGTCCCTTCCAACCTTACAGATTCTGTGATTCTGTGATGACAAGTTTATACTGGAAGCACTCTGTTCAGGTCTAAAATGAAGAATGCTCTTTCAGCATCTCCTAAGTAAATAGTGAAGACAGGATAAGCAGCATGTCTCACAAGTGAGTGGTTCTTATTCAGTTTGTTTAATGGATGAAACTTTTTAGAACATATGCCAATAAGATAAGTCATTCAACATTGTAGCTCAGCTTCTAAAGAGAATACAAATGAAAAAAAATCCACTTTTTTTCCTTTTCTGTGGTCACAGACCCTGAGACCAATAAGCAGAAAAACAAAGTGATTCTGAAAACAGTATAGATGGTCTGATTTTTTCTATCCCTTGCTGTCATGAATTGCAAGAATTAAATCACTAGAGCTTCCTAATATGATTATTCTACTTTTGTTCCTTCCCTACAATCATCTGCCCACACATTTTGGCTTAGCTACTGAGTAACAATAATAGAAAACTTTAGTTTTACAAATGTAAAAGTTAATGTAATAAAATAAGTCTATTTTCATGCAAATTACATAATTTTGGAAGAGAATCTTTGTCCACTTCCACTACAGCACAGCTGGTTGCATTGTACACATGACATACATCACACAGGTCTTCCGGAGTCATAGGAAAATACAGGAATTTGGTTAGAAATGCTAGAAAAGCACTTCTGCTTTTTCTCTTCAAGAAGAGGTCTTAAAGAGCTACTCAGAGGACTTAAGGGGTTGATGAACATGCCAGGGTTGTAAACATGTCAGGGTGCATAAATAATAGTTGCCCTTTGATTCCTGTATGCCTGAGTATACCCATCAGGTTGGTGTGCCACCAGACACACCTGGACTAGCCGCTGTGCTGACATATTTGGAAGGTAGGTTAAGAAGTAGGCAACATTTAGGACTGTGGTACAAATGTTATGAGAAATATCCCACACTGATTCTGTAGGCTCTAGTGAGCTAGGCTGACATAAAGCTTGCCTGCCAAGCAGGGTGTGCAAATATCCAAGGGACAACATACTCTCTGGCAGAGGACTGCAATTACTAAGGCGACATTTTTGATGTGTATCTTGAATGGGACTCAATTGAAAGCTGACAGGAAATGCATGGTCCAAAAGCTGTGCAGGGTGTAGCTGGCCTGAGGACATGGAGCACAAAGATAAGAACTGGGCACTCAAACTCAGAGACAAACAAGACTTACCAAGTGATCCCAGAATGACAAGAATTGTTAAAATCCAGACAAGTACTCTTGAAATGTACCTTATTATAACCATCAAAATCATGGACAACACTGCAAAAGAAGACAAATAAATAAGCAAAGTAATTACTTCATGTAGAAACAACCTTCCTAATTTTCCCACTGCACTAAGCTAATTGCCTTCCAACAGAATTTTTACACAAACATTTCCTTTGTGAGGCTTACAAACTTACTGAAGAGGTAATTAAGAGAATTAGGCAACTCTACAACTTCTGCTTTGATACTGTTGATTAAAACAAATAGCATAAATAAATACATTTACATGATATATTAAATATAAGACATAATGCGTGCATACAGACAGAGATGTTCTTAGACAATGACTAAACAGACAGCAAGACATGACAGTACTTTGAGCCTGGTAACATAAGCACACCTCCTGAAGACCAGAGGAGAATTTGCATTCAAATACTCTTGTCAAACAAGTGCATAATATGATACCTATGTATTTCAAAATGTCATGCCTGCCATGAGCAAAAAATTATTACAGCCAACTAAGGTTAAGTAAGTGATATGTGCAAGTGCATATTCATATTTACATATACAAGTTTGTATTCAGTAGTTACATGAAAGCCACTGGAATCTGGCTTTCTGAATCACAGTCTAACCTATTGCTTTAAAATAAGTAATTTCTGTTTAACTATGAAGTTATGAAAATGATTTTTTTAATTAACTGTATATAAACTCTGTGCTAACTTCTGACTCTAACTGAACAGTAGCACTGCTAATCAGACACCAGCTTTCAGATTCTGAACAATCTTTCTATTGTTACTATCAAATACTGAAGCTATCAAGACAGAAGACTAAACAGTTTTCCAATTACAGTTGAAAACATGCACAATGGTCTTTTGTATCTTTTTTTTTAAATGTTATCTAGCATGCTCTTTTTTTTTTTTCCCTCCCCCCCTTTTTTTACAAACCACAAAGGCAGACTGAAAACAAATTATTTCAAGGTACAGCTTTGCAAAGCTTCTTTCTAAACCACACACTGCTCATATACATGACTACTATCTTGATCCTCTCATTTTAGTATTTCAGATTTTATACTTGGTACAAGTCAAGTAGACTCACTAGGAAAGCAATTTATGTGGGTGGGTAACATTTCACATTAAACAACAAGACTTTATTAAAGGAACATTTCAGTCCAGTGCAAAGCATCACTCTATATGCTAGAGGCATTTCGCAACTATAGAAATAATTCAGCACCTCTATACTGCTAGGAATTTAAAGCTCTTCAGACAAGGGTGAGATTTTCAAAGGCCTGAAGTTTTCCATTTTAGGGGAAGGGAAAGAAGGAGGTAACATACAATACAATAAATAGGCAACTAACTTTCTTGTTTTCACTTTGGAAGTTCTCGTATCCATGCACAAATACGTTAAACGAAACAAACTAAATACCCTACATTCAACAGGAATGTGCTATCACGCATTTCTCACCCTGTCCTTTTTATTTGGGATTTATTTGGACTTGGATTGGCAGATGACTACTGCAAATGGGAATGGGGAATATAACAAAAATTAGGAAAATGGGAATGCTATCAACCATTTCAAAACTGATTTTAGCTAATCAACAGCCATACATCCTCCATCTCATAATCAGTGTAATAGAAATAAACACAGGACTGCATATCTATATTGCTTTCAAATATATTACCCAGTTGTCAAACAAAATTTTAAAAAAAGCATTCTGAATAATTTCTAAGGGCTCATTGCTATTATACATCTTTTTTGTTCATATTGTGGTTAGAGGGTGTTAACAATCTCCTAATGCAGTACACTAAGAAATGGCTAGTAATGAGAAAAACAATTACCTAGTGATAACAAGCAAAGTCCCATTATAATCTCTTTGCTGGTCATAACTCCACTAATCAGCCTGTGTAAGACACTACTGTCACTGACAAAGGTGATCAGGGCCTCAGCAAACTTGGCATAGCAGGAAATGTTCACAGGAGCACAGCGATGGAAGAATGGAATAGGTGCACTGGTGACACAAGAAAAAAAATCAGAAAAAAAAATTACTCCTACTTAATATAAATGCCACATCAACACACAAATGAAAGGTGAATAGATGCCATCATTCCACCCTCATAACATCATAACCAGAAACCATGTGTTGAATGCACAAGTGCTGCTGGAATGAGGATGGTCATAATGGGAAGTGATGCAGTTCTTACAAATAACCCTGTGAGACTGGAGTGTACATTCTAATAGGAAATTATTACCCTCCCACCCTTAAATGACATAGCTCAGAAAATATATGTTCCTATTTCCACTTAAATGTCTCTCATTCAAGTGTCAGGTGGTGAACCAGCAGTGGACACAATGCCTTTCACTCATATTAGAATGGAATACTGGCCCGTATTTGTAGCAAAAAAAATATTACAGAATAACAATTCTCTTTTTGAAAGCATACATTTTGTGCTAAAGGACATGAGCATTTACAACTGCTGCCAAGCAAATTCAATGAATTTATTCCTACTCTTTCCCCATATTAAACTTGTTCTTATAATGAAGATTACAATGACAGTGTTTACTTCCATTAACTTTGTCAAAATTATGCAAAACATGCAAGGATGCCTCTACTGTTTTCAACTGTTTTGGAAGCATCCTCCCAATAAGCAACTGAGACCATGCGTTAAACTTTGCAGAATGCCCAGAAGAACCTGTTATCAAGTCCATCAGAGAAAGATACAGAAGAGCAAAACTTATAAAAGAGCATAATTTATTCTCAAAATGATTCCCACTAAGTAGCTGCTTTTCTTGCTCATAAACTATGTAAGATCTCAAAGAGGCCTATTAAATCATTTGATCAACTCCCAATTAAACTTCAGATAGGAATTATATGTTCCTCCTTGTAATTGGATCCAATAAAGGAAATGTCTTTCATATTAGGTCAGTCTTCTTTTCTAACCTCTATATTTGTTTCACCCTGCCTATTTTTCTTACTTAAAAGCTTTTAGTGGAATGAAGCAGCAATGCACATAATCTGCAGTTTCCCTATGATCTGTGATCATTCAATAATGAGGTATAAATCAGCAATTTTCTGTACTCAATAACTATTTTTAAGCCAATGTTTTTTCAAAATTCTAACCATCATTTTGAACACATAGCAAGTAGAACAGTTGCCATAGGCATATCTTTTCTGTACATTGGGGTTTTTTGAGAAAAAGGATGACATGCTGAAAACCATTCATGTGTAAACATTCTGTAAACAAACTGAGAGGAAATGATCACCTGCCATACTTCAGTAATTAGTAGATCCTATGTTTTTGTTTAAAGTCACTGATTATTGCAAATTTTATGGTACTAGATTACAGTCTGAGTAGGTAAATGCATTTGGAAATGCTCATATTGATGGTCTGCTTTTGGGTAGTAATGAAGACCACAATTAAGCACAGCAAAAAAGTAATTGTGAATTAGTCACAGCTGTTAAAAACCGAATTAAACCCACAATGATGGCTGCCCTATTTAAATGGCACCTTCATGTATCTTCTCGACCTCTTACAACATAGCCTATTTTGAAATACAGTGTGCTGCAGCTCATTATATGCAGTATTACTGGAAAAAAACTGAAAATTGAGAGGCTTATTTCATTGTTAACTGCTACAATTTTGCAGGAAGCCTTGAGCATTTAGAAGCTGTAAATATCCGTAACAAAGCCGAAATTTTGACCTGTGAGTAGGCAAAAGAATGTCATTGCTGCATCCAAACAGAAAAATAGCCATTTTGAAAAGGGAACTAAATGAATTAACGAACTCATCCAAAATACATTCCAACAGGGGAAAACATGCTTCTTGCATCACGAAGTTTATATTGCTCATTAATATCCCTTAATATATAGCATTTTCACTACATATTTTAAGTTACCTATTTTCATATGCAGTAATTAATTGCTAACTTTGTCTTCACTAATTAAAAAAAAATTAGGTTAGTCGTTTCTATAAGCTTTCTTGAGTAAGCGGGACTCCTGAGAATCCATCTTCTGAGATCTGCTGCTGCTTCAGTGGCTCTAACTGAATGAAAAGTAAAATGTCTTAATAAAAAAATACAATAATAGATCTGTTCTCTGTGACCTGTGATGTTTTATATGGCCTCTTGATTGTATCTTGCTATATTACCTACTGAAAAGGAATTACAAATTTCTAAGAATAGTAACATGATGCTTATTCATAAACAAGAACAAATAAAGTTCAAGCTAACAGGCAATGGCCTTAGAAGTTGTATTTTTAAAGCAATACTCAAATTAACTTAGGAGATCCATCTGGTTATTCAAGCATTAGATTTCAGAAAGTTTTTTCCTCTCACTAATAGCCCTGGGCAAATACAGCAACCTGTGTGAGTGGAGGCTGGTTGGAATCCCACAGTTAGCTGCTCTTTATAACATCTATTGGGCAGCCCCTTGGCATAGCCCAGCACATCTGACAGATAAATGCTGCAGGAACTGGTCAGGTTTTTCTCCATGATCCTCTTAACAGTGAAGTCATGCTGTACTGAGGCTAACACAGGCTGGGAACGGTTTCTGGAAGAAACATGTATCACTGACTGCACCATTCTGTTAAAGTTGGACATAATGCCTTGAAGCTCCATGGTGAGAGCCTCAGCTGAAGACTGTGAAGAAATCTGGTCATGAAACAGAAAACATCAAGGGACAGTCCTCACACCATGTGCTACCTCCATCTCATGAACATAATGGAAATCAGATGGTTCATAACACACGTAACTTGTGCTGGTTTCATTTGGGGTAAATTTAATTTTCTTCCCAGTGGCTAGCATGGAGCTGTGTTTTGGATTTGTGCTGAACACTGGATTGATCATACAGACATGTTTTTGTTATTGCTGAGCTTACACAGAGCCAAGGGATTTCCTGCTTTTAGTTCTGCCATGCTGGGGAGGAGACTGGGGGACCATGGGGAGCTGGGAGGAGACACAGCAGGGGTAGGTGACCCAGACTGACCAAAGGGAGATTCCATACCATGTGACATCATGCCCAGTATATAAAGCGGGGGGAAGGAGAAGGAAGGGGGGGAGGGTCATTTGGGGTGATGGTTCTTGCCATCCCAAGAAACCATTTTGCGTGATGGGGCCCTGCTGTCCTGGAGAGGCTGAACACCTGCCTGCCCATGGGAAGCAGTGAATTGATTCCTTATTTTGCTTTGTTTGTGTGTGGACCCATGGGTTTTCTTACTTTCACCCTTTTGATTCTCTCTGCAGACTTACCAGCGGGGGAGAAAGCAAGTGGCTGCTTGGTGCTTGGTTGCTGACTGGGGTTAAAACCAACACAGATCAGTGTAGGTACAGAGTGGTAGGTAAATTGCCCCTGAGTGCCTCAGCCTACAAAGTGTTGCATTTTCGTTTGACTGTCTCAACAGGATTCCATTTCTCATCCAAATTACACTAACTTACTCAAATAATTTAACAATAAAACCCTGGAAAACAGTGGTTTACAGATACAATGTTGGCCTTTTTCCCCTGAGGGTAATAAGACTTTTCAATCTCAAAAATACTCAAATATATTGTACATTTTCCTAGTATCATGTAAAAAAGAGGAAATACACCACTTACACAAGGACTTCTTAAAAATAACTCTAAAGATAGTTTTTGTGAGGAATTTACATAACATCATTAGAGCTCTGACATATTGTCCTACTGTTTTCTTAGTAAGCTATATTCATTGAGACTGAATAACATAGGAACACACAATGAGAAAACTCAATATAATTCTGACAAAAAATAAGACTAACAAGCCTTTTCAGTATGCAAGCTGCCACTGAAGTTTTCATTTAGTTTTGTATTACTGCTATAGCAGCTGGTTAGCTGAATGGAATATTAATCTACTGCGGGGAATAGGAAAAAAATCAGTTAATATTCCAGCTGCTACTGTCATTACAATAAAATATTCACAGGAGACACTATCATGTAAACAAGAAACTCCCAAAATCAGAGTTTTTAGAACTGACACAAATTCAGCATTTACTAAAACCATAACAGAAAATTATTCATAGGAACAGACTCTGTAGTTACAACCCACTACTGAGTATGTTCGAGAAGCTAAACTTTGAAAGAACACAACATGGTTCTTCTTGAGTTAGTGAAATTACTGACAGAAGTGTGTGTGCAACAACTAGTAGATCACTTCTTTTCTCAGCAACAGTCATGTCCAAAGGTCCAGCCAACACAGCAAGAAGAGTGTATATAGCTACTAACTTTTCTATCCTACTTCACATAAAGAAGTCTAATATAATATTTAAAACAAGAAAACTCAAAATGAACTGTTTAAAAATACAGCCATATCTTTGGTGCTTGACTATCCTCGTATTAGTCGTTTGGGGACTGAAAGTAAAAATGAAGCAATTTGCATCTGACTGGCTGAGGTAAGGTATAGGAAATGAATGCTGCAGAGAACTGTGTGTCCCTGTATACTTTCTCCTCCCAAAGACTAGAAGTGTTCCATAATTGTCTCTCATCTGCATTCCTGACAGGCAGCTGGCTATAGATAGGGTGAAAGGCAGGAAAACAGCTGATACAGTACAGTGTCAGTTACCTGAGACAGAAAAAGGTATCAGCTCAATACTCTCAGTAACACAGGCATGGATAGTTTGGATTTTTCTTTGAGAGTTACTTTCACAACCTTTTAAAATTCACTTAAACATCTACCTGGCAAGAATAAATGTGTGCTGTGTATCTTCTAAAGAACTGTCACGACCAAATCAAATCTCTGCTCCCTCCATCCCCAGTCAAGAAAAATGTTAATATTACCTCTCTGGAACAGGATATTTAGGACATAATTTGGCAGCCCGTGGGTCTGTAGTATATTCTGATGACTGCAGTTCATAGCTACACAGAGTGGATCCTGTTGGAAAGGGAAAAAAAACAAAAAACTGTGGGAAAAAATAAAAATCAATCATTCATATTCTTTGCAAATGGTATTAACACCAATACAGGTCCTGATTCTGCAGCTCCTCATGTTATTACCATGAGGTTTTACTGCAGTTTCTCCAGTGATGTAGTGGTGAATCAAACCAAATACAGCCTTCGGTGGAATAGAATGAGTCTCCATCTAGCTTTGGGTTTCCAGAAGTTTGGGTATTTGAGTGGAAAAGGTTAATTCACAATGCAGTTAAAAAGAGTACTTTGAAGTCTGTGACCATCATCCTCACCAGCAGGCTTCTTCTATCTTTTTACTTTGTACTCAGAGGGGCCATGTGGTGCTCAGCACAGGGGTTGGCGAGCTCGATTCAGTTTGCGTCCCGTGGTGATGGGCTGTACATCTTTTTTTGTGGGTCAAATGGATTTTTCCTTCTGTATCAGTGTATTTATTGTGATCTTTTTATTAAATTGTAATTCTGACTTGCAATCTCTTTCTGACTTCAGTTATTTTCTCCTGCTGGTTTACCTTTAAACCAGCACAGAGGGGAAAGAGGGAACTGCTTTGTCAAACTTTCCACTCCATACACGTTAGTCTAGGTTAGTAGAGATTGTCTCAGCACAATCAGTCTTATTACTGCTGTTTGAGTTTGCAAGGCCTGCTAAAGTTTAAGGAAGCTTTTCAGTCATCTACATTGCTGGGATAATTAGTTTACCAAAGACACTACTTTTATTCCTAAATTATTATCACTCATAAATGTTTCAAAAACATTATGAGGAGGATACAGAGAACATACTAAAAAACTCTTACAATAATACATTCTTTGCCTTCTACAGCAATGTACACTTTTCTTCTGAAAAAGTGTACATTGTACATTCTGAATACTTTCTTCTGAACTATTGGGCAAATGACAACAAAGTGTTACACAAGAATTGGATTTCAGATCCCAACATGATGTAATCATTTAAAAAAAAATGCTAATAACTATGCAGAACATCAGTTACTGGGACTCGGTGAGCACACAGACTTAACTGGTCCAACAATGCTGTAGTTAGTGGTTTCACCCACATAGTGGTACCAGAGACACAACACAACTTCTGTGTTTCTTTACATGGTTTCGTTACAATGAATGGAGTTGCTCCAGCCTTTAGAATATTGGAATCACGACTGGAGCGAAGTATCTAAAAAGAAAAACTTTGAACATTAACCTAGGCATAGGAACCTCTTTCCTAAGTTTCCTTTCCATTTAGCCTAGGCTTGGATTAGTAAGGAGTTGAAGAGTCATTATCTCTGGCATTCCTTTAAAACAGTTATATTTAACACAAATTACATTAAAATGCTGTAGAAATCCAGAACTCTTACTTCAAAGATTCTTTCCAAGTGAGAAGGCAAATTTTTAAAGGCCTTGTGTGCTCAGAATAGACAACGCACAGAACAAGACATAACACCCTGCTTTCCACAGCAGTAAATAGGAAGATCCAAACTAACTGGTTAGATAAAAATACTTTTAGAAACCAGAACTCTAGTACAGCTTTCCTTCCTGTATTTGCTGTGTTGCAAATAAACACACAATTCCCTGCTAAAGCAGCATCACTATCAAGAGTTTACAGCCTGAAAAATCATAAGACTTCCTAATTCATCCAGTAAGAGTAGCCCACAGAGGAAACCATTGCCATTTATACTGCCTGTAGCAGAAAGCAGATCAGTTTTTGATCCAATTCTGGTAGTTCAGCAGTGTCTACCCACCTATCAACACTTACTAGCAGGGACTAAAACTGTTCTTATTTCCAGATCTAGAAACACAGACTCAGAGTAAAAGATTGAAGCAGAAAAATAAAGAACTATGCAAAGGGATAGCTTCAACATCAGAAAAAGAACAGTCACATTAGGAGTTCAGGAGCATGTTCTCTTTAACTCAGGCATGGCTACAAGCAGCTCCACAAAACCCTTTTCACAGGCACATAGCAAAGCATAATCCAAGAAACTGAAACCACAGTTTTGATAAAGTAACTTACATGATCTTCCATATAGAGTCACGGTCTCACCATTCTGAGTCTGACTGACACTTTATGTATTGTATTGTGCACATGTGACACGACATATGTGACATGTTTAATGCTTTCTTCTGCCTTCAACAGTGGTGATGGGCTAAAAAGGTCTCAGATAGCAGAGCTAGAGGACCACAGCTGGGAGAATGATAAACTCCCAGAATGACAAGAATTTGTAAGATCTGCTGCCTCACTTGGATTCCTCTAAGAATATGCGGTTTCATGATGGGATTCATCTGAGAATCAAAGAGCTGGCTGATGTCATCATGAAGCTTCTCTCAATGATTTTTGAACAGTTAGGGGGATCTTGGGGGGACTCAGTCAATTGTAAGCTGGCTGACATTGTCCCAGTTTTCAGGAAGAGCATGAAGGATGACTCTGTAAACTACAGACCCGTCAGTCCCACTTCAGTTCCTAGTAAAATTAGGGTGACAATTATTCTAGTAGTTACTGAAAAGCACCCAAAAGACAATGCATTTATTGGTCACAGCCAGCACAGTTTCACATCAGGAAAGTCCTGCAGGTCAAAATTAATTTCCTTTTATGACAAGGTAACCCACTTAGTTGATCAAGGAAACCTAGATGATATAATCTTTTTGGATTTCAGTAAAACCTTCCAAACTGACTCTCACAGGATCCTTCCGGACAAACTGTCCAGCACACAGCTTGATAAACACATCATGTGGTGGGTGAGCAACTGGCTCACAGGTTGAGCACAGAGGGCAATAATGAATGGGGTGACATCAGACTGGTGACCTGGCATTAGTGGGGTTCCATAGGGTTCTATCTTAGCCCATGGGCTCTTCAACCTCTTCATAAGTGACTTTGACTCAGGACTGGAAGGTATGGTAAGTTTGTTGATGATAGCAAATTAAGAGGAGCTGTAGACTCTCTCAAAGGCAGAGAGGCCTTGATTTAGAGGGCTGAGCAATCACCAGCTGTATGAAGTTTAACTAAGGCAAGTGCCAGATTCTGCTTCAGGGATGGGGCAACCCTGCATGTGCATACAGACTGGGGAATGAGATGCTAGAAAGCAGTGCCATGGAAGTGGACATGGTGGTCCTGGTGGATGGCAAGTTGAATCTGAGTCAGCAGTGCTGTGCCAGCCAGGAGGGCCAACCCTGTCCTGGGAGGCATCAGGCAAAGCATCACCAGCCAGTTGAGGGAGGGAATTGTCCCACTCTGCTCTGCACTGGGGTGGCCTCACCCTGAATGTTGTGGGCAGTTCAGGGAACCACAGTGTAAGAAAGATATTACACCATTAGAGAGTGTCCAAAGGAGGGCAATGAAAACAGCTAAGGATCTAGAGAGGAAGACAAATGGGAAGTGGCTGAGGTCACTTCACTTGCACAGTCTGGAGGAGACTCAAAGGAATGCTTAAGGCTGTCTACAGCTTCCTCATGAGAGGAAGAGGAGGGAGAAATATTAATCTCTTCTCTATGGTGACCAGTGACAGGACCAGAGGGAATGGCCTGAAGTTGTGTCAGGGAAGGTTTAGGTTGGATATGACCCAGAGGGTGATTGGGCATTGGAACAGGCTTCCTAGGGAAGTGGTCGCAGCACCACACCTGACACAGTTCAAGAAGTGTTTGTACAGTGCTCTCAGGCACATGGTGTGATTCTTGGAGTGTCCTGTGTGGGGCCAGGAATTGGACTTGACAGTCTTTGTCAGTCCCTTTGAACTCAGGATATTCTTTGATTCCATGATGACTGATAACTGACTTCTAAAAGACGTTATGATGCAGCAGAGATTATAGTTAAAAAACATAATATCTCATTCCATTTTAAGCATTCTCTCAGCAAGTAATATCCTGCTAATCCACCATTAACTTAAATCTTCTAACACAGAAATCAAACCTCAGGTAATCACAGACACAGAAACGTGCAGAAATGTTACCAGGAGTGAAACTGTTTGAATCATGATTCCTCACCTCTGACTTTCAGACTAGTCCTAATTCTTCTTGGGTTCTGGGTGTTTTATGACTAAGCATCACTAATTAAAACTTATCTAACACTGTGAAGACATGACTCACAGATGATTATGCTTGAACAACCCATGTAATATAGGATAGAGTATGAAACTGATACTGACAGAGGCAGAGTTCACTGGTATTCAGGAAGACTCACAGACTCTCACAAAGATAAAATTCTTAATGCTTTTCTACTTTTCTCATCCCAGAGCCTGTCTCAAATCTGTCAAATGCATCACCTCTAAAATGTTAATCTGAACCACAATACCCCTTCAAAGCTTCATGCAATGAGACAACAGACAACTTGGTACACTAACAATGGATATTATCTTAGCATGTTATGGATTAGCAACGTAGTACAGAAAAGTTGGAGTTTAAGACACAGTCTCATATATCTGGCTGCTGCAAATTTCACAGCCAAACACAGAACCGGTAGAATGCCAAACACTACTTCCACAGAGGTTGTGGAAGTTCTGCCAGTAACAGAGAGCAATGCTGCATGACCTCAGAAAAACTATGCCAATGGTTAGTAACAACATGACCCTCTCTTCATGAACTCCTGCCAAAGGGAAAAAGGTTCAGATCATCATGGAAAGAAACACATAAATGTTGACCAGACTTTCTTCATTCTTAGGCTGCTATGTCTGACAGTAGCAATTATCCCCGTGCACCACTACAGGAAGTAATTCTACTCAGAACACAAGCAATAAGCACATTTAAAGCTCATGTGAATTTCCTATTAATCTATAGGGTTTTAGAACCACAGAGACGTTCCAAAAGCAGACACATTTTATCATATTTGATGCTTCATTTAGGAATGAAGAGGCACTTAATTATGCACAGATTAGCATCAGAGCTGGAAATGAGTGAGAAAACACAAACTCCACATCTTAGACATAGACTTGAATACGGCCTAAAGCAGTAGTAAAGTAGAAGCATCAGAAGACTCCACAAAAATAGCTAAATGTTGCAGCTATGCCCTTTGCAAACTGAGCAGGAATAGAACCAGAAGAGCAAATAAGAATAAAGTTGAACCTTAACACCCAAACATGATTTCTGGGTCCCAGCGGAGCCTAGAAAAATAGTGATGTCTTGAGATGAGCAAAAAGGCATAGGACAGACCACTTTGCAGTCAGGACTTCTCAGATTAACATGACAAGAGTTGTTCTCAGTAAAGAAAGCAAGCTTCATTCCCTAGAACTATGCACTGCTGCCTTCCAGAAACACAGTGTGTCTTTCAAATGAAGGAAAGAAAAGTTTTTATATATCTGTACTTCTGGTTGCTGGACAAAGACATACTACCACTTCTTTAAAACAACAAACATCAAAGGGCAGGAGAAATTACAGCTTGCTTTTACGAATAGATATGGGACTGAAGTGAAAGCAAGTATTTTCCAGCACCTGCAAGAATGTTACAAGAGAGTTTCAACACAAAACCCCACTAGTCAAATCTTCAAATGTCTCTAGAATTGAAGATTACAAAGAGAAAGACTGTAATAGCTAAGCATATTTGCTCTTACAACAGTATGTGAAAAAAATAAATCTAGACTCAAAATGTATGTACATTTTCAGTTGTAATTAAAAAACCATGATAATACTCTTCATTTTCATTTTTATTAACAATACAGAAATGTGAAAATAAGTATTAATTTAGCCGTTCCTCCACTTGTATTTTTTCCAGTGCTAAATAAAACCAACTACACTGGAATCATAATGAAAATCCATCTAGTAAAGTTGCAGATGTTTCTTGTACTCTATCTTTAGCTGTATCTTTAGATCAATATTCCTGAGTACTAACTGCTTAGTAAATATCCAACCAGTACTATTATAAGAGTTTACCTTTCTGTATCTAAAATATCCTCATGGAAATTAGTTTTGTATATCAACCATAACTTAAGTGGAGAAAAATCTGGCTCTTTTACGCTCAGTCGATTTAATTTTTTACCTCAAGTTCCACATTACACAGGTTACAAGATCAAGGAATAATAATTTTTTAACCACCTTTAAGCTAGTGCTGCTTTTAGTGACCTTATTCTTCCTGATAGTTTTCTATTTTCCAGGCAGAAGAATCACTGGTCTTTTATTATGATAATCCTTGTTTTCTTTCTCAGTATGTGTACACATACAGCATGTGTATATATACTAACAATATACAAATGTATATGTTTGTGTATAAGTTTTTTTAAAAATTGTGATGGAAGGACCAGAACACAGTCTTTAAGATACCAACAGAGCATGAGTTTACACAAGACACAGTTCCTCTTCACAATTAATAAATATTGCAATTTTAGATAATGTTGTGCCTCCACCTAATCCTCTTGTCATCCTTGATAGCTTCACAATCTCTTTCCCAAGTACCAGTAACTGTTTTAAATTCAAACACTATATGCATAACAATGGTTGTTTTCCACCCTTCTTTCTAGAGGAATTACATTTGATTTGACAGTTTATTCCACTGCAATTGATAGCTTACATAATTCCAAACAATTCAGTGGTCACAGCAAAATTTATTACCTCAGTGTTCCCTCTCCTTTCTGAATGGTTTATCAATGTAATCAATAACAAAATACAATATTACTGGAGGACTCCACATGCAGTCACTCTCTATTGAGGAGACAATTTCATCCTAGTAAGAGGGTCCATTTCCAACAGAAGGCAACCTTGACACACAGTTCTAGTAACAATGCACAGTAGCGGTGGATGACTATCTCAAAACAGATCACAATGTACTTTTAATCAAGCCAATAAAAAAAAATTTCCACTTAAAATTAACATACCCAGATTCCCAAAGACCTCCTGGTACAGAATCACTGTAAGATGCCTATAGCTTACACGGTACAACAGGCTTCAGGAAAATCATGAGCAAAGGATAAGGTTTTAAATAGAATGCTTTCACTGAAAACAAAGGTGAGGGAACAAGAGCAGACAAAATAATTCAGAAGCTGGCAGCAACTGATGTAACATGTATTTCTAATGCAAGTACCAATGGGAACTGCAAAGAGGTATTTTGTCTACCACTCATGAACATGTCAGTATCTTCAGCCAAAAGGAAAATCCTTTTTGTTTCCTTCTAATAGCTCAGAGAGATTACCTGCTCCATCTTAACTAGACTGATTTTCTTTACTGATTTCTTTTGGGTCAGTCTATGTAGCAAAGTTAATGTAACTTTACCTCGGGTTCTAAGTCCACCCAGACAATAACTAGCCTCATCTAGTCACAGAATTCTGACAAGAGAGATTTCTACTAACAAGCTGTAAAATAGAAATTTCATTTTAGGTTTCTAGGTATGCATCCAGATATTTACACAGATAGGAATACATTGAACAGACAGTACAATCACCACTGAGTTAGACACAACAGAAGTATGGCCACCTGTTGAATGTTTCTTTTTAATAATGAAACTTCATTATTCATTTGGCACAGTCATAGATGAATTATATCTTCAAGAATATTTCAAAATGCTTTGCAAGTCCTTGAAAACACCACTGCAGTATTTCACAGACTTAAGTTATGAAGCATCAATAAGGTTTCTGGGAAAAACACCTTTCAGTCACACTCCTCAAACAACATACATAATTTTTTAAGTGCCAAGACCAACAGACACATTGAATCACAAGTACTCCCTGCCTGAGGTGTTTTGCAGGGTGAGAAAATCCTGGGGAGAGCAGCAGCAGTCCATTCACAACACAGAACATTCTCAGTTGTGTCCAATCCATAGCTCTACAAACTCAAGTATTACTATAGCTGTTTGAGAACAGCATTAGAATATTTCTTGGATAACACTGTACCTTTCTGTGTCACTTTCAGGAGCATCCCTGCAATCTACAATTCGTACTGGCCAGCTTTTTCTTTCCCTTTTTCCTCCTCTTTTAAAAGGTTCCATCTGGTTCCCAGTGTTCCAGGTGTCAATTATTCTGAACAGATTCAAGACACACACTTTCTTCTTCTCTTAAAATTGGCCTGGTACTGTAAGATATGCATTTCTTCTCTTCTTAGATGAGAGTGTATTTCAAATGCAGGACTTGACCATGACAGAGCAAGTAGAGGAGTGGGAGTGAAGTTACTGCCCTAAAATGGTGCTGTGTTATTCCCAAAATCAGCTGCTTTTCTCAAATTACAGCAGAAGAGTAAGTTCATCATTACCAATTCAGAAAGCTTAAATGCTGCTTTGTCATAAAATGATCTTCATGCCTCAAGAAAGCATTTGTCCTGCCCTAAATGCTTATCTATAATCTTGGTTACAGAAAAATACAAGCTGTACTGCACAGCAAATAGGAGCTCTGCCATAACTGCTCTGAACATCTGGCATTGGTAGTTGTATTCCTCTTGTGTAGAGGCAATCAAGCGCCTGTCTTACTTCAGGAAAGATACCATAAAGGCTAAGTTAGCTGCAACACCATGTGTGGTACCAATAAAGTCACTAGTCAATACAAGGATGTTGTAGTATGTTTTACTATGTTGTATCTCTTGATAAAGATGTTTAGATAAAACAAAAAAAAAATTTTTTTTTTAACTTAGCACTCCACCTCCTGATGGGCAGAGGCACAACAAATTATTTTCTTGGGTTGTGGAAGGGTTCTTAAGCAGTGTTTTATGAAAGACTTTCAAGATGCATGGACAAGTAAGGTGATTTCAGGGATCACATACGAACCAGGTGAAAAGTACATGGAAAAATCTACACAGATCTGGTCTCCTGCACAATTGGTATTTTCAAGATGCAGAAAGACTTAAAGCTTTCAGAAAGGCTCAGTGAGGCAAAATTAAGAGTTGTCTGCATTCTTTATCCAGATACTAAAAACATTACAATGTTTTTTTTCTCATTGAACGTTAGAAGTTGTGAGCCTGAAAAAATTCAGCCCTGATTATCAAAAGATCAAACATGGTTTGCCCTCGTTCTTCAGCATCTGGCAGCAGAACTCTGTATTCTAACTATATATAATCACAAACATCAGAGCTTAAGTCAGTCCAGCAGTTCACTTACCTGGGAAGCATCATTTCCTCGGATGGTAAGATTGACAAAG
>VXAU01000749.1:123281-138953 GCA_013399695.1 Formicarius rufipectus
CTGGGCAGGGCACGTCTCCAGGATGGAGGATCACCGGCTCCCTAAGATTGTGCTCTGTGGGGAACTCGCCACCGGCTGCCGCAAGAGAGAAGCCCCAAAGAGGAGACACAAGAACTCCCTGAAACAACACCTCAACCTTGGCCATATTGACCACCATCAGTGGTCCACTCTGGCCTTCAATCGGGAGTCATGGAGACACATCATCTATAACGCTTCTGTCTCCTTTGAAACTGCACGCAGAATCAGTCTGGAGGAGAGAAGACACCGCAGAAAGAACTGTGCCTTGACAGTACCACCTATGGAGCCTTTCTGCAAAAGTGCCTTTTGCAACCGGACTTGCCTATCTCGCATTGGCCTTATCAGTAAAGAGCGCACTTGAAGCAAGCGTGGGTAAAACCCTCCCAAATCTTCATTCATGAAGTCTAGCCATGATGATGATAATCACAAACATAGAAATTGCAATTAAGCTCTGTGCAGCCATGTTCAAGGTCCTCAGATTTCATTATTTTCATTTTTGCAGTGGAGTCAATGGTCACTTAAAACAGATTGCTAAACATAATCCTAATATTAATTAATTTAAACCCACCATCATAGTTATAAAGTGGATCTCAGAAAAAATATTCTGCTGAGTACTAGAGTTTTGATACTAATTCACTGTTCCTGTTCAATGACAATACTGAATCACACTTGAGCTTCTACTATACATATGCAATAGTTAAGACAGTCAGTAATTAAGCTGCTCATTTGCTGCAAACCATCCTTTTTGGAACCTGCATAGGTTGGTTAACGTTTAAGCAGAAATATAACCATGACGGTATTTCCCTGACCAGTATGATTCCACAGCTATTCTCTGTGCCACAAGTGCCATTAAATAACATACATATAAATAGTAAGCCCATATAGAAGAGGACATTTCAACAGCAGTACTGGTTGAAGCAGCACACTTCCTTAGGAGCTGAGAATACATGCTACAGTCAGACATTTCCTCAAATGCTTGTTGCACTTCCTATTCTTGTTTTAACAACAAGCTTTTAAAACTGCTCAAGTCATGATGGATCAGTAGCATAATATAAGATTTAGTAATGTTTTAGCTTAATGAAAAGAGAACATTATTTCTATCCATATTTCTTCATCTGTATTTCATTTTAAGCTCAACTAATGCATGAGTCTTTTTTAAACCTATGAAAATATCTGGTATATGAACAAAAGCAAACATATTATACCATTATACCATACCATTAGTTTCTGCAAATTTCTGAATATCAGCCAGAGTTTTAAGTTCTTTTCTTGGGCAAGCTGATACACACAAGGCAAGAGACTTGATCCTCTGATGTACTAGATCAATGTTGCATGGATCCAAGAAGAACACATACCTAGGGAAAGAAAAAAGGTAAATCAACAAGCAAAACTGAACAAAATTTCAAAGTATGGGATTCAATGAAGGCAGAATGATTTGGCCTACCCAGAAACACAGGAAATTTGATACAACTGTGTGGATCAAAAGAACTTCCATACTCCACATATACACCTCACGTATGTGGGTATTTATATACCTCTGATTCACATAGAAAGGATGTTCAGCTCTACCTGCTTCAAGCCCATTCAAATGGTGCTGTTCCTAAAAATAGCAATACTCCTATCATGCCTCTTCACAAATGTGAGTTCAAAGATTCACAAAAAAAAAATCACTCCAAACTTAAACTTGACTTCAAGATTTTCAAATATTTCCAAAAGTACCCAGGAAACTCCACAGTTACTCTTATGTTGCAGAAAGGACTAAGTCCATGGCTATTTTAATAAATACATATAATACCAATAATCAAGAACAGTTTTTTAGTTTAGATTGATTTTCCACCATATGATTGAAGAGATTACTTCAGTATTTACTTTGAAATAAAAATGGTTTAGATATATTTCAAGTAGAACCATCAAGTTTTCAAACACAGTATTTTAAAGAGATTCACTTTGCTAACTTTTCACAATGAGTCACTGTCATTAAAAAACCCAATGCATGAAGTACATATTATAGATTCTTAGCTAACATCTTCTGGCTATCCACATTTCATCACAAACACTATCTCACCAGAATTACCCACTGATGGTATATTACAGTTGCAGAATACTTTTCTCTTGGAAGCTGAACAAGTCTTTCAAATTCCTACAATTCTGGTGATACACTATACATTGAAATACTCTCTACATATTATCTAACATCAGCATAGGAAAACAGCACCAAACCACCACATAAAATGCCATTTCTATTTTTGCAGTCCTCAGGATGTGAATTTATTCTATAATCAGTAAAACGCCTTCTACTCATAGAAGGCATTTAGGTCCTGTAAGAAAAACTTCAGTCTGTACACTAATTGTTGTCTACTGTTCTATTACCCAGTGTCAGTATGTAAGAATGATTAGTATTACAGTATAATAATATTATTATTATCTTCAGTCTTACTTCCTGAAGATCCATCAAAACCCACAGCACCTAGATCAACAGTAATGTGGTAATAGATCACTTGCACTCTTAAAACATTTCCTTTCTGTGTTCACACCTGTGTTCACCACACTACTATTTCTGGTCCTTTTACTTAATACACACTTAACACATTCTAAACATCTCCAGACTCCACAGATCATTGAATTCTGAGAAGCAAATGCAAACATGACAATTCTGTCCTGCAGACACAGTCAGAGTAACTGCATATGAGCAATAAACCACAGTTTTTCTTGATATCAAAGGAAATACTCTTGAATTCATACCAAGACATTTAACAGTTGCCTTAACTGAACACTTCTGTCATAGCTTCCATTTCATGACAGCAACTTCCTGAAGTTGCTCTTCCATACTATAAGGGTATGTGGAAAGGGTACGAGCAGGGTATTCCTGCTCATTTGAGAGTATTTGGTCAAAGGAACTACAAACAAGAACATAGAGAGGAAACCTGACTGATGTGGCAAGGGAGGTTAAGGATGGGAACTAACCTAGTCAGTCACACTAATTGGTAAGGATATGTGGATTATGAAAATTATTTTTAGTAATTATTAATTTATTATCTGGCTAAGCACCTTGCCAAATTAAGATAAGGAAAAGAAGGGAGACACTCAGACATAAAACCTTGCCACTTAGTGTTAAAAAAACAATAAGCAGAAACACAGTCAATAACTAATAATTGATGGGCTACCAAGAAACTGAAAGCAGGGATTTCATGGCTGAAAAGGATTCAAACCTTTTCTGTACCCTTTGAAAGGTACTTAATGCAGGAGGGCCAGTGGGACTGTGACAGTTGCTGAGAGAGTGCATGGGACAGTGTGCCAGACAGAAAAGGGGTGTAAAAGGAGATAGTTGCATGCAAGCTGATGTTGGGCAGTACATTGTCTGACCAACCTCAGCACCCAATCACTGCAACCACATCCTATTACTAAATCCATTAACTCCCTTTCTGCATATTTCCAGTCTCTCTCCCATCTGCATGGATGCTGCAAGCGCTGCAGAGATTAAGTGCCAGCTACTGGGGAGACTGGCATGAGCATGAAGGACTCGGTGCCAGCAACCAGAATCAGACCATGGATTTGTGTGCCCCAGGCCTGTAGTGCCACCTCAGAAGTGGGTGGGGTGTCACTGCCAGTGACTGGGGCAAGGAGTCTTGGCAAGGGACTACTGAGGTGGAAACAATGTGTCCACAAAAACAGCAGCTACAGAGGTGAGGGGCTCAGCACAGATAGTCACATTCCATGTAGGTCTTTGACAGACTGTTGACAGAGGCTGAGCGCCTGTACCTTCCTCAAGGCAGGTGTATGCATGTTATATAGAAACACAGAAAACCCTGAGTTGAAAGGGACCCACAAGGATCACTGGGTTCAACTACTGGTGTAACTCACCAGCAAACTACAAGCTGTACCAGAGGGTGAGGCTCTGGATCCGGGCAGAGGTTTCAGGCAGGCAGAGGGTCTGCACTGGTATTTGAAAGAACTGTGAGTGCAGGGTCCCTGTGGGATGAGTGTGCGAGTGTTTGCTAGTTAGCACCACACTGGACCAACTGCTGAGTGCAAGGAATCCAGGAGGCAGATAATGGACAGGGTTGCCAGGTAAGCAGTGGTGCTGTGCTGGTACTTAAAGGATCCACAAATGTACGTGAGCTTGTGAACCTGGGAAGAGTCATGTGTGTGCCTGCACCAGTGACTTTCTGTCAAAAATTTCTTTAACAGTAGGGCATATACAGCTTCATTCAACCAAAATCTCTGTATGCTTGCTGCAAACTCCCTGCGTTTTCCTATTACCTGTACCCCAAGGACCTTCTGGGGTCAAAGGCACTTGTTAAGGTGGAATGCCACCCTAACTACTCCCTATAGCAGCACATGCACATCTCTTTGTACTTGATTAGCCAGAAAAACTGAATTCTATTCAAGCAGCAAAGTATTGGTGAACAAAAACCAGACTGAACTACCATTTCTGGCTGCCATGGTCCTCATTCATTTGCAATAAAACGTGATTTTTTTAACCCACTTATAATTACTAGAACTGGTAAAGCAAAGAGCTAACTTGAAGCAGATAGGTTGAATTAGAATTCACTGCCAGGACTAGAGTGTAATCCCATGTCTGACTCTATAGTGCAGTGTACTGTAGTTCCTGTGGCAAAAATAACAGATGCCTAATCCACACTTTGTACATGAGACCAAGTTGTAAAATCCTTCTTCCCAACGTTTCATTTCACTGGTTTCAGCATATCTGATGTACACAGAGCAAATCATATCCCTGTGAGGACTTTGCTCTTTAGCACCCATATTTCCCTATCCACACAAACAACACCCATTTCATTTCCACATGACATTGCCTATGGGTTGCTGCCAAGTACAAGGAAGAAAATGTTATTTTTACAGATGATTTAGCTTTTCTGCCCTTGGATTGGGAAATGAAAATGGAATTACCCTGCAAGCAAAATGAAATGAGAATAACTTCATATTTTCAGAACCACATTTGTGGATCTTAAAAGTCCTCACTTTCTCTACACAATCTGAAATGTACAGGAAGAAGAGCTTATTTTATAGTCTGTCTGAAAAGTACTCTTATAAAAATAGCATGAAATACTCCCATGAAGTGCACCTCAGACACCGTAGAAACTCCATCTGCTAGAGACAGATGCAAAGCAGATAGCTATTTAAATTTGCTTGGCAATTTTTCAGAAGAAACTGTAGGGTGTGAGAGAATAATCACTCGCTTATATAAGAACTAGTCTTCCAAAACTGGGTACCCTGGACTCTACCAGACACTTCATGTGGACAGTCAACCAGCCTTGGTACGTTCCCTCTTAGGCAACAAGATGATGATGTCCCATGTAAGTGTATCTATTAATTTGCTTAGGTCATGCCTCAAGCCACCAAATCTTTGTTACAAAAACATAATCCTTCTGAACCTCATTAATGCTTCTTAACAAACAACAGGCTGTCTATTAACTGTGTTAAAAATAGTATCTCTTTTTATTTGCTGTCTTTTGAGGTTGCCTTTACAAGAGGAAATCACTAAGCAGTGGTAGATATTTCTCTACAGGATGGCCTGACTTCTGTCACAAGTATGTTACAATATTAATTATTACATGTCAATAATGTGTCTGAATTTCTCTACCCTCATATGAACTCAGATACAATTTCTTTCTAAACTTAAAATAACAATTTTAAAGTTTGCATTTTATCTCAGAACACCAGAATGACAAATTTGTACTGAATACCCATGGGTTTAGAAAGCACTAAAACATTTATGTAAAAAACCAGGAAACCTATGCTGCATGAATTTCAAGCTTTTCAATCCCAGTGGGCAAAGATCAAAATAATATTTTTTTTTCAAGAAAGAAAAAAAAGTTTCAGGCCATTTTATTTATCTCAAATCCTTATGGTAACAAACAACCATCCAACAGCATTAAATCTTAAATCAGGTCTCTAGAATTTTTTAGTACAGTAACTCAAAATCAGCACATCTTAGGAAAGCATCCTTCCAAAATAATTCATGCAAATCATTGACTTTCTGTTAGTCTGAAAGTGTGAAGCAAAAGCTATCATACTCAGAAACCAGTAACTTTTTGGTTCTTTGAAGCAATCAACAGTGAAGGAAAAGTTTCTTGGGTTGTTTTTGTTGTTTTGTTGGGGTTTTTTAAGGGCTTTTTTTCCTCATTTTGGGGGTTTTTTGGAGGGTTTGTTTTGTTCTGTTTTTGTCAGTTAATACCACTGTTCTATGGTTAGGCTAAATAATTTACTTTCTTAAGACATTCAAGATCTAGAGATGCATCCTGAGCACTGACCAGAAGACAGACCTCCTTAATGTTCACAGTTGTTCAACCTGTAAGTCCAGAATTCTTGTTATTGCACTACAGTACTACTACTGCAGTGTGGTGTTTATCTGTACAACAAAGGAAACCCCTGAACTGTAAGTAAGGGTTTTAACATGACACTGCTTAGCAAGGGCTGTTTACTGCTTGAAAATCCTGTGCATTTTCTCCACAAGTCACTTACATATAGTCTGCTTACAGTTTAAATTAGAAAATATTTTTAGTATGTTACATACATCTCATCTCCCCTTAATGTATCTGCAGAAACTGAGATACAATATCAAAAGCAAACATTCCTACAGTGATACCAAAGGCCAGATGCCAAATCTGAAAATACCTGTCACACCTAAAACTTCAAGAAACAAGACTCTTCAGCAGCCTAAGACAATATCCTACATGAAGTGAATACTAAGGTATCCTCAATGTCTTAGCTGTACTCACACCGCACATCTGGCAATATATACTCTCCAAGTACTCTTGCTGGTTGTTACATAAGATTGTTGTCCTCTAGGTGAAAATGTCAGCATATGCCTTTCCCCATTTTATTGAAAAACACTCTCAAAGGAAGAAAGGTTTTGCTTTTCCTGGTTTACAGAATGCAGCAATTGAATCACATACTTACTTCTTGTGTGTGAGGTCCAGACCACTGTTGACTATTCCCTCCACCTTGACATTTTTCTGTCCACAAATATTTCCATAACTGTCATATCCTGAAAGCAGTCTTGCAGCTGCTCCTGTAGCTATTGAAAAGCCACAGATAAAACCCTGGTGGAGAAAAAAAATCCCACAGTTTAGCAATATTTTGTTTGACAGCTCAAAAAACTCAGTTTTATTAATTTGTTTCTAAGCAGAGGTTGTCTAAAAATGCTTTCAGACTGAAAAAGAAAAGACAAGGACCATCACGGAGAAATGCTATGCAATGATAAAATTGAATGCAAGCTAAAAGAGGATTCGGACACCTGACACTGGATATTATACAAGCATAGTTAAGGCTCTTGTAGGTGGGGTTTTTTTATAGTCTTATCATCAGCAAGTGGTGCATGAAGCCGAAGGGAAACCAAGGGCAGGCAATGAAGGAAAGCTACAAGCAGAGCTGGAGTTGTCAAGGATTATTATGCAACACAGAGAATTCCACACATTCCAGATTTTCTTCCTTTTAGACTCTTTTTTCTTTCCTTCAAATTATGTGCTTTCGAAGATGAGCTAGAATGAAGAGGTCTAACACAAGTTTCTTTTAAGGAAACCTCTTAAAACAAACAAGCAAATCAAGACTACTATGGTTCCAGACCCTGGGTGTAAATGCAGGAAAGAAACAGACACAAAGCGATACGGCTCAGAAAGCATAATGTGGAAAATACCCTACATAGGCAGGTCTTGCTGTGAACTTTCAGAGACAATTCACGAATGAAACCAAGACCAAGATGGTGACTGTGCAAACAGGAGACTGGCCCAAAAGCATCATTAACACCACCACTGACAGGGAGAAATGAACCATCAGCTCCCTCTGCTACCATCAATGAATCGTTTTTACATGTGAGACATGTAGAATAAACATCTGAGACAAATGTGTGGAACAACAGAGGGCAGTGGCAGGATCAGATGAGATGATAACAAGTAATGAATTCAGCATGGAACAATGAAAATGTGTGGTTTTAAAGATCTGAGAATACTGCAGACTGTCCTTCTCTAATGGACAGGCTATCGAGAAATTCCAGCAAGTTGGTAATTATTTTTTTCTTGCCAATGCACTACAGACTTAATATTCAAACTGAAAACAAGAGCAAAGTGGGCAAAAGGCTATCACAAGTAACAATAACTCAAGCTGATTTCCAGCAATCACTTTCAATTTCTCAGATCCCTCACTATTCTGTAAAAGACATTCTAGCATGCATTTTACATACAATAGCACTCACGTTCTTTCCTGATGGAAGAATTTTTGTCCTTGAACATAGGAAAAATCATACAACCCTTCCTCTATCTAAGCTAATTTAGTGGTGTGCAGTGATGCCTTCTGACATGGCATGGTATGTAACTCAGAAAGTGAAATCCTCTAGAACTACTAACAAGGTATGTGACCCAACATGATAATTGCTCTGTATATCATATTGCTCAGATCGGAACATCTGGGACACTCAGGCACAGCATACTAGTTTGTAAGTGAGGGAACAGGTAAGTATTCCCAAATTACCAGGGAACTTCAACAAAGCTGGGAAAAAAATCAAACAAAAGAGAACTACTTGTATCAAGAAATATTGCACTTTTTGGAATTTTAAGATATTCACATTACAATGACACTGTAATGCATATAATTTTAAATAATCATCATAATTTTTGCATTTGAAGCACAGTTGTTGACAAATACCCTGGAGAAAGTAGAAAAAATTTTTCAATATAAATATTCCAAACACCAGAGATCAAGGGACAGCAGAAAAGAAAGGTGCCAATATTTAAGTCCCAAACCCCTAAGGACTACCGCTTGTAACACAGCAGTACAAGACAGTGACAGACATTCTCTGTTTAAGAAGAACAGCAGACATACATCCATGAAAGAAAACAAGATGAAAAGAGGTGTATTGCTAGTTTTGACTAATCTGCAACTTTCAGAGGTCTGATTTTTAATATAAAGTGTAGAGTGTTGTGATGCTGGCTTGAGAAAGGTGATGACTTTATCCCACAGGACAGAGCTTGTATAACTTTGAAAGAAAGATCTTATCATTAGTAATATAGTTGTTAACAGTAGCTGCTTCTGCTAAGTATCCAAGAAAAACAAACAAGAAAATAAACCACAAACAAGATACAAACAAAAGAAAAAACCAAACACAAACAAACAAAACAAACAAACAAAAAAATCAAATCATCTCCATGATATTCAGAATCCTTGTTTTTCACAAAAAGTTTACTGTGATTCACATAACTGTTTACCAGACTCAAAGCTGCCATTTCTGGGACATCCACAGTACCAAAAGGAGCACGACTCAAGTGGTATCTCACCACAATGTAAATTGCTTACCATTGAAACTGAAGGTGAAGAGAAGCTGGAGCAAGAACTGGCACAAGCAATAAATTATGAATCTCTACTAAAGATGTACTACCCATTCCTTTTCTACAGCCAATGGTTCTCATGCAAATATACCCTGTTCCCTTCCAGTGATGAAGTTACCAAAGGGTTTCAAAACTCCTTTCTTATGAATGCAAACTTTTCAGCTACACGTTTACAGAATCCTCTGAGTTTTACTCACCATTCCAATGCAAAAGAGGATGAATAAGAGCAGCCATGGTACATCTGTGCAGTTGTGCTCCTCCAGAGGCTTCCACTCTCGCTTGGAGCTCTTGTGTGAGAAGAGAGAGATGAGGTTAACAACATAACTGTCTGCTCACGATAGAAAAAGGCAGAAAATTATTCTGCAGGGCATTAATACACAGCAGGAGCCATCTTTAGGCTCCAAGACTGCTTAAGAGGCTTGGTCAAAAGATTTTTTAAAGAGTAGACTCATTTAAGACTTCAAAAGAAATGTTTTCACAGGAAGCTAGATCAACAATTAATTATTCATCATAAAACAGGTAATTTATCCAGGAATTTACAAATATTTATCCACAAACCAGGTTATTTTCACTTGTCTTTTTATTAACATAAAACAAAAATTAATGGCATGAAATTGACAATATCTCTTATTGCAGTCTTCCACAGCTATCTTTCAGTAATCTGATTTCCAAGAATGATAAAATACCACACTTTTCAAAGTCCTTGAGTTTTCAAATACTGTTGGCAATTTTAGCCATTATAGTGCATGTAGAAAGGAGGTAAAAAATTGCTCTTTAAGGAACAGTTCTCTACCTACTCAAAGATGGAGAGTCTACTGCAAAGTATAGAGAGGCAGTTGTAAGCAATTCAAATAGTTGGCTGCTCATGAGGTAAACATTCTCAAGTGTGTGTATATTGTTAAGTAATTAAAGTCTGTTAAAACAGTCATTTAGGTAAAAAGGTTTCAGGAAAAGAATAAGCACTTACTGTAGTACAAAACTTAGCATATCACAATTTATTATAACTACAGTCTTGATTATAAATACTTTTAAAAATGCAGTTATGCAGACAAGTTTTTTCAATTGACTCCCAAATACTAAATCTTCAAGAGACCCAAAAAATGTACACATTTTTAGTCCTTGAGGAAGAAAAGGAGATTGCTATAGGGAATATAAAAACAGTTCTCTTCAGTGACAGAGCAAAGGGGGCAACCTATTCAGATTCCTTTTTTTGTCTCAGGACTCTGAAGCACCTTCAGGATTTTGCTGACAAGGGAGTAAACATCAGTAGTGAATTAAAACAAAATGACTGGATGAAATAGCAACAGCTTTTATCTCTACTATGTATTCTGCAGATTTTTAATTAAAAAAACAGTAGCATGGAACGTACATGATATTAGCAAGACGATTTTTTGGTATTCATGATTTTGGCTTTTTTTTTAATTCACAAGAACAAAGCAAATACTTTTCAAATACAACGATTAAAAAGCCACAAAACTGGGTGAATACAAAACAAATTCTGCATGCATCGTGCTTCAAAAATATAGTTTTCCAAGTAGTCTGCATTAGCAAATTTCATGTTACTTTTGCAATATTTTATTAAGGAATTTTCACTTACAGATGTGATAGAGTTTTAATTCAAACTATGCAAATTTACTGTGAGCTATGAACAGTGAAACTTCTTTAGAATTTACTCAATAATCAGTAGCGAGAGGTACTAAAAGGTCACGTTACACACTCAACCACCCACACTCAGCAAAACTGTCTTCTGATCCTGACAGTTTACACTTAGACGTAACACACTACTCAAACGTAACACTTACAACATGATGCTGACATTTATGATGTTATAATTAGCAAAATCATACTGCATAAAACATGCAAGACTTCATGTTTCTTATTCCTCAATTCACTTTAAGAACTCTAGATTCTTTAGAAATTTACCTTTATTTACAAACAGCAGAGATAATTTTAGTTATAGAAATGGTCTTCAGAGAAAACTGCCCTTGGCAAAAGAGAGAGACTTAGAATGCACTGTACATTGTGCTTTATTTGGTGGTGAGGTTTTTTTGTTTGTTTGTTTGGGGCTTTTGGTTTTTGTTGTTGTTTGGTTGGTTTTTTTTATCCTCTGTACCAATTGCAAACAAAATCTTTTAATAGGATTTTTAAAAGCCTCTGGAATAGCTCTGGCAAGGATTTAGGTTGTCTGACTAGTTGGTTACCATAAGTACCAGCTACCACAAGTAATTAATTTTATTTACTAACTGGACTGCAATTTATACGTTAAAAAGAAACTTGAAGTATCATGAGGTAGCACACAGTTAGAAGGTTACACAGAGAAATTAATTCTGTGTCCATAGTTCTTACTGTGCGCCTAAACAAAACTTCAAAAAAATCATAAGCAAGACAAAGAAAGAACAAAAGGCAGGAAGGTATTTTAAACAAAAAAGTATCCTTGGAGGCAACTCAAAAGATACTAGATACTAACTTTCAATTTAGCCACATAACATAGTAGCAAGGTATGAAATTACGCAGGTTTATAACAACACTCATCTTCAGCAGCCTGTCCAATCTTTCTTCTCTCCAGTCCTTGCTAGAACCCAAGCTAGCTGCCATTATCTGCTATTTTCTTCTCAATTGCTTCCTTTTATTCTGGATTCCCACTGAATCTTCTTCCTTTGCTTCACAGCCCTGTATCCTTGTCTTAGGTGCTGGTGTCTACCTTTCTCCAGTGACTGATGTTGGTGTCTATTATCTTTCTACAGACTGCTTCCTGTCCACTGTACATCCCTAGTCATTCACTCAGACTCTAATATTCATGCTTTCACAACACAGATCTATGCTCAGCCTAAGGTCTAACAAATGCTAACAAAATGTTCTGCTGTCTGCAAATTATGCTTCCTCTCTGCTGTAACTGAAATACCATAACATGTTAGCAGACTTTTTGTTTGTTTGTTTGTTTTTGTTTTGTTTGTTTGTTTTTGTTTGTTTTTTTGGTCTGATTTTAGCCTTTCTTCCAGATGGATTAAGAGCCTTCAGTATTTGCTTATGCAAGAAAGCTAAATAACCTATAGGCAAAATAATTTTTTTTTTTTAATTATTTGATTAATTTTAAGTTTTTGCTCTAAACAGAGCTTTTATAATTTATGCTATGCTTTCTAAGGATATTCTTCCCATTAATAAAGCTCAGGTCTACCTGTACTGTCATGAAAGCATGGAGAATCAGGAGCACTATCAGTTAAGAGTGAAAAGCTGGCAGAGGAGTCTTTCTCTCCAAGACAAACTTGCATATCAGGAAACAATTTTCCTGCCCATAGCAGTGTTTCTGTGCTGATTTTATGGAATACTTACTTAAGAACCCAAATGAGTGTGTTCAGAAGTTTACATTTGTCCATTTGGGTTTTTTTGTACAAGACTTAGCAAACTCAAAATCAAATGTGAACCCTTTGGTGCAGCAGTTTTACAATTGCATCTTAATATCCCACACCCAGAAAGTTGGATGTCTAGAGTTAGGTTTTTCCTTGCAGAAGATAAAGTATGAAGAATGCTTTCCTAGTTGAATTCAGAGTTACACAGTGTCAAGACAGCAAGTACTTGTATGCAAATCCAAAATAAAGAAAGGTTATTAAAGGTTATTTACTTGGTATTCACTGCATCCAATCACTCCAAAACAAATCTAGAAACCTATCCTCCAGACTTCTTTCTCCAAAACTAGCACAGATAAAACAAGTGGTTATCACTTTCACTGTTAACTGTAATAGCAGGACGTTTACAGTGCCATAAAAGCACGCACCTCCCTAACCAGAGTGCAACACATAGACGAGCACAAGGAAGTTCAAAAACACAGCATGTAACCAGGAGACTGCAGATGCAAGGAGCTGCAATTTATTTTAAACACAAAATGTCATGCAATGTAAAATTTGGGAGTGATGTGACTGAAGCAAGAAGTCTATTAAGTAACATCTGCAGCACTACATATACAGATAATCAAGCAGTGTCTAAGTAGCAAGGAAGTGAATAAGATAAGGATAAAGATGGAATTTGCCATCAACTCAGGATGTTGCAACACCATGATAAAAGCAGCAGAAAGAAAAGGTCCCGGTGATCAGATGGCATGTTTCAAGATGAGGAAAATGAAGGTACTAGTGAGGCAGGTCGGCTTAAACAAGGACAACCCAGTGAATAACTGGCATGAGTAACAACCATTGGAAGAAAAGGAGTTGCAGGGAGAGGTTATACTCTAGGCTTTACCTCAGCTAGCGTATAAGCTAGCAGTTGGGGAGTACAGGACTATTGCCATTTCCATATGAACACCCAGGGTGTAAGAATAAAGTCACAGCTTCATTCAGTTAGGGACAGAAAACCAAAACCAAACAAGAACAAATACAACCTTCACATTTTTCAGCCCAAAACAGTTCTCAGAAAAGACTCAGGATTAAGACCCAATCAAAATCCTACAGAAATATTCACTAGTCATGAGGAAGGGTAGTCTTGCAAACCATTAATTAACTCCAGGATTGCCATACTCAGTGTCAAGAAAGTCCAGTGAAGACAAAATTTTAAAGCAATGTCCACAGCCAGCAAAGCCAAGCTGTGTTGTATTTCAGGAGATACCATGTTAGTTACATTAGCTATGCTATTCTGGCTGAAGAGGAAGCTCTAAAGTGCAGGGACTCCAAACTCCTGGAAAGTGGACATCCAGGACAAATGGTTCATTACCCCTCTTTGTAAGTAATGCCATGTAAAACCTTAAATGCAAATGAAAAACAGTGACCCAAATATTCTTCTACTTCAGCATGTGGTTTAAATCAGTTCCACTTCTAGTCAAAATAGGAGAAAATAAGATAGAAAAGTTGAAATAGTTTTTTTTTTTAACAGAGATGCACACTAATTATTTTGACGTTCCCTCTTAAGAAGTAGCAGATTGAGGGTAGGTTTCTTGGGTGTTTTTTGTTTGCTTGGGGTTTTGGGGGGTATTTTTTTGTTTGTTTGGTTGGGGTTTTTTTTGGGTTTTGTTTGTTCCTTTTTTTCTTTCATCCTGGTTCTAACATAAAATGAATATGTTGCAAAACATCCAGTTTTCCATTTGCAGGCATTGGTAATAAGTCTTCTTATTTTCCACACTTAGAAACGGCCACTTTCTTTCTACTGAACACTGAATGCAAGGCATGGCATTTTGATTCATCCATCTAAACAAACAGGCCTAGATTCACAAACGTTTTTCAAGATCATCATATTCAAGTACTTCATCATTTGACCCATCCACTCCTTAGCAGCTCATACCATCCTTTAAAGATGTGATTTTTCAGATAGGATTTCTAAAACTTCTGTTGTTTCAGCTGGTAGGTTTACAGTACTGCCAGATCCTCTTTATTCAGATTTCACCACCACTTTCACCATTTATATTCACTCATTTTGACCTTTCTTTAAAGTCTGAAAAAAAATCATAAAATAAATTAATTGACTACTCTTGCCTCAACAATGTACACTGAAATTTTAATCAATTCAGGTCCTTGGTGTCCATTCTGTATTTACAACCATCTTCCAATTTTTTAATATCTCAATATGACAACAACAGCACACTCACTGAAAGATTTCTTCCCTGTTATAATTAACAAAATTTAAGATACATTTTCTTTTCATGAAACAGTTGCATTGGGCCATCAAATACTGGTATGCATGAATATCTGAACTCCTGTTTGTTCCTCAAACTGGTGGTTGTCTGCGACCATGCTTTTAAGAGGGACACAGCTGAAGTTTAAACACACAACCCAACTAAAAAAACAAACTGACAGTTTTAAAAGCCATTGAACTCGCTAGGTCTTCCTGAATAGTACAGTGAAATCTTCAAATATCTAACAACAGGAAAGTTCTGATGATAGTTCTTCATGCAGTGGAAACAATTCCTGTGAGGTTTTTTTCTTACTTCTTGTTCAGGTTTTCTGATACCAAAAAATAACTCTGTTTTTATTACAGACCCATTCTCTGCAGTAACAGTTTGACCTCAATCTTACATTAAGTTTAAAGAATACAACTGGATCTTTGAACCAACTATCACTGCTGAATTAGCTGTCTCTGCCAAGGTAGATAAGTTGATTCAATAGTTGTTGAGAGTTATTTTTGGGGGGTGAGAGAGTAACCAATTAATTTTCTGAATGAAAACTGTAATTCTATAAAATGACACAGATTGTGCAATCACTGCTAAAGATAAATGTAAGTTACCAGCAGTTTTTTAATATAAGTTACCAGCAGTTTAAATCACCACAAAGAATTATATGTTAAGTTTTCAAATAGCTTTAATTACCGTGGTTTGGTTGGTTTGGTTTTTTTTTAC